>QANU01111459.1:514950-559623 GCA_003254905.1 Nissolia schottii
GTTAGGAAAAAAAATCAGCTACATGTGAATTTCTTACGTTCTATATATGTCACAACCCTCAAGTCCATCAAACACAATTTTAATTGATTGAATAACATTAAAAAAAAGAAATAAAGAAAGATAGCAGGACAAAGAACGGTGGCCAGCTACACAAGAATAAGCACTCGTGTCTACTCTCCTATATAGTGTCAACGACTCAACCTTTGACACGAACAAGCAAACCAAGAAAATTAGCTTCCATACTACCATGGTAGATTCACCTATGGCTGCTGCTTCTATTGAGCGGCTGAAATTAGTGAGGGAATTTGACGAATCCAAAACAGGAGTGAAGGGTCTCGTGGATTCAGGGATTACATCCATCCCTCAGTTCTTCGTCCACCCTCCCGAAACCCCCTGTGACCTTAAAATCCACTTCAACATCCAAAACCGTACCCATAATCGACCTGGTAGGCTTCAGTTCTCCAATGCATCGACCAAAAATCATAAACCAAATCAAAGAAGCCGCCACAAAATGGGGCTTCTTTCAGGTGGTCAACCCACAGAAGCACTCCGCGAGATCATTGCAGCGGCCAAAGCTCTCCATGAGCAACCAAACGAGTTCAAGGCGAGGTACTACAGTCGAGAGGATGAACAAACACGAGGGGTTGCCTTTTGCAGCTAATATGGAACTGGCCGCAGCTGGCAAAGGAGGAGGACATATCGGAGACATGCCAGAATGAGTTGGTGTTATGGGCATCCTATTCTGCTGAGTTGACAGATGTTTTGCTGGGGTTATTGTCTCAAGGGTTGGGGTTAGGGGCCACAAAGTTCGGGGATTTGACCTTTCTAGAGACAAGGACGTTATTGGCTCACTACTATCCACACTGTCCTCAGCCATAACGATCTCGGAACTATCACGGTTTTACTGCAAAATCGTGTCCCAGGTCTGCAGGTGAAAGCATGGTGGAGAGTGGGTTGAACCAAGTGACATCGGAGATTTCACTAAGGTATACTTTATATTAGGTTAACTCTATAGTTCTTGGTGAGTGGGTGTCAAAAATCCTTAGTAGGCGGGGATCCTCACGGGCATTCCCCAACCAAGGCCCCACAGGGCAGAGATGGAGACTAAAGTCCTCCGGATGTAGATCATACTCCCCACCCTGCAAGTACCTGACATTTATAAAAAGTCTAAAATACCCATAATTTTTACATTTTCCACTTATTTTAATGTGTGTGTGTATATATATATATAAAACTAAAACCCTACGTCTCTCACTCCCACTCACAATTTCTCATCCTGCCGCCTCTCTTCTTTTCTACCCTCTCTATGCACGCCAAGAACACAATCTGTTCTTGCTCTCACGGCACCCGACGATCTGCTCTTATTCCATCAGCGCCCCGGCAGGCTCTCTTGTCTCTCTGTTCGACCACAGCAGGTAGCTCCAACCAAACGACAACCACATCCCATTTACTCTACTTTTGAGCTTTTTCCAGCAGATCTGCATTGTGAAAATTTTCAATTCTTCAGAGCTTTTATAATTTTTCAATTTTTTTGAAACATTTTCCTCCCCGCTCCTCTCCTGCAGCAGGGACAAGGACGTGGAACAGGGGAGGTGCTCCCCAACACCGCCTCAACTGGGTGACATCGCTAGTTAGCAGCCTAATACAATTCACTTTTCAGATAATTTCTAATGGAGTACAAAAGCCCCAAGCATCAGGTTTTGGCAAACACTTTCAAAGAACCATGGGTAACGCATTTTTCGGCGTGGGTAGAAATTTGAACGATTCCAAAATGCATGGGCCTCTGCCAGAATTGCTGTACCCTCAAAGACCACCTCTCTACAGAGAATTCACTACAGGAATACTTAGCTAAATACCAAAGCAGCAAGGGATCAAGGGATGACAATGATTTCTCCGAGCAGTTTAAAATATGACAGATCTACAAGATATACAAATGTCAATTGTCAAGCAGCTTGGAAGATTCATTTCATTGTGGTTGCAGAACTCATCTCATCATATTATGGACTTGAACATCTAATAATAAGCCTCCTTTATTCAATGTAATTTTCCATCCAACATGCCATGATATGTCTATTTCGTGCTACAGCATCTTTTAACATGTTAATGCAACAAAAACAAGCGCCTTTCCACAATACAGGTTTTTGCCTAAAGAAGTTAGGGGTAATAGGTTAAACATGGCAAACACAAAGTGGATTTTGGAAGAGAACATGTCAACATAACAACATAATCCATTGCCACCAAAATAAGCACCAAAACAATTCAAAATTAGCCAAGACCAGAGAGTATCAGCAGTAATAACAATATTAATCAAAAAAAGGGGCCCGAGGCCAATATCAAGAAGATACAAACATCATCAGCCATAGTTTACTTGATCTTCTTCTTTGGCCTCAACTACAATAGGTAAAACAAAAAAGTTTCAGTGAGAATAAAGGACAGCACTGATGGTAACATTTATTGATTGCAAGTTACAAAATGGCATATAATTATATACACTAACCTGATTGCTATGACCACACTTCTTCTTCCGGCAGTTAACAGCCCTAGGGTGTAGACGAGCATAGCACCTAAAAGATCAGAGACATGACACATCGGTCAAGAATCGAGATATCCATCTTGGAAAATGTCAATTCAAAAAAGTGCAAAACCTAAACTAACAGTATGGAAATATAAATCACCAAAGTTGTCATAAACTACAAGCATTGGAACCAACTGACATCAAATAAGCGTTAGGAAGCACTGTAGTCGCAAAAGAGGAGAATTTCCTAGCCGAGCCCAAGACTAACGCTCTACTCAAAATAAGAGTGAATTTCATTTTGTGGGACCCAAAAACATTTGCTAGTGCACACAATAGAAGTGATACCGACTTTTATTAGACATGTATCAAAACGTTGATCTATAATGGGGCTACACAAATGCCAACATGCCAGCAAATATAAAGAATAAAAGGTGAAATTTACCAACCAAGAAAATCAACTGGTAACTGATAAAAGGCCAGCTGACAAAGTAAGAGATGGACATGAATGTAGGGAACAAGTATAACCCCTTTAGCACTATCATAAATCCGAAGGGGCTAAGTAATTGTCCCATGACAAAAATAAGATAAAATGGGTAAAGAGAAAGGGGAATCAATAATTACTTGCGGCAGATGGTCTTGTCCTGATTGTACTTGCGAGCGAGAGCCATCAGGGAAGGTTCAATGATGCCGCCGCGAAGCCTGAGGACAAGGTGAAGGGTGGACTCCTTCTGGATGTTGTAGTCGGCCAAGGTGCGCCCATCCTCCAGCTGCTTTCCGGCGAAGATCAATCGCTGCTGGTCCGGTGGGATTCCTGCTCAGTTAGAAATAGAGTAACTAAATATTCAGATTTGAGGACGGAATGTGAAACATGAGAATTGGGACTAATGGAATGAAGTAAGTACCTTCCTTGTCCTGAATTTTGGCTTTGACATTGTCGATGGTGTCGCTGCTCTCGACCTCGAGAGTAATGGTCTTCCCTGTTAGGGTTTTCACGAATATCTGCATCGCTGCTGCGCTTCTGCTCTCTGCGCCGTGAAGGGAAGCAACCGAATGGCCAGTGCTTTTATACTTCCATTTCTAGGGTTTTCATTATTCAATGGCCAGCTGGGGAACGACATCGGAATCGGGCCCATAACTCGATTCGTCCTGATTTGGGCTCCGCTTCTCGCAGGCCCTCCTTTTTGCTGAAGTGGTGGGTTTTTTGTTTGGGATATTTGGTGACAGCTTCTCACTGTTTTTTATTCATGTAACCAAAAAGAAGAGCTATTGTTTATTCTTTTTTCTTTTCTTTTTTTTTCCTTTTACCTTTGTGATAGCTGATGTTTTAATATGGAAATTTCATTAAAAAAAGGGTTTTATAAAAATTGAAAGTGGAGAATGATTTGTAAGATTACTGATCTTGTGAATAGTCCGTTTGAGGACAAATGATTTTCAAGCACCACTTTTTAGACCTTTGCATTGTGTAATAAGGAATATGCTTTTCGTGTTTTACTATCTGAACATGAAATGATGTAAAAACAAATAAATTAATGTACGGTATCTTTTGTTTTGGTTCAAAATATTTTTATGTTAAATTGGATAAATATATACACTTAATTTTTGGAATAAATTTTTTGCAGCAAAGAAATTGGAAACAATTTTCGTAATTAGATTCTACTCTCAAAAGCTAAACTATGAAGCTGCTGCGAGCCTGCGAGGATTTTACTTGCTCTTACGTGATACAAATTTCATAGCAGTTTTTAACACACATATACATGCAAATATGCCTTCTAAGTTATAAGCGGCCGTGACAATTATGAATTCTGGCCTTTTCTTCAATTGGGATGGGATGTATCAAATATGACTATATGAGACGGAGACTATGATGAGAGAAGAAGCCTATACTAGCCAAAACAGCATATAGGAGTTTGTTTCAAAATGCTCGAGCATTTATGCAGTTATGCCCTTGAGCTTACAACAACTAAACAACACAGCGCTTTAAGATCCTAGCCATTAGATGGATGGATTCCCATTTAGACAAGTGTGGATTTATTAATGAATAATTGAAAAATGAAACAAGCTGCAAACGCTCAAGTGCTTATGCCTTGAACTTACAACAGTACAGCTCAACTGAATACAGTTCATTTGTTAATACTGACTAACCTCTTATAACTCCTGTAAAGAATTTTCACTCTGGACATGAATTTTGAACTATATAAAACACCCCTTAGTCCAACGAAAACAGGAACTAAAGGGATGCTATATTGGGAGCCACAATCTCAAGAAGTCCCTTGGGGTTGTCCACATGAACCCAATGACCGGAATTTGGAAGAACATGGAAGGAAACTTTTCCGTGAGAATCGGTTGCTCCCCTGTTGGCTAGTTTTTGGATCCGCTCAACAGCATCTTGGTCCCATCTGTCACTCTTTTCAGCACGCACAATCACTATTTCCATACCTTTGGGAGGGTTCTCCAATAGATTCCAATAAGACTTTTCCCTACAGAATTGCAACATTTGGGATATCTGTTTGGTGGAGGAATATCACAGAGAATACTTGAGGAAAAACAAAGAACAAATATGGACTGTTTTTTAAAACATTCATTCTCATTTTGAAAGTAGTTAATCTGCTTCAATTACCAGTAAGAATCGAACATTTCCTTAGCATTTTGAAGATCAAATACCCAAGTCTCATGATCACCAACCGTCTTCAGGTTTGTCCCTATCCAGTCTGACAATGCCTTAGAGTAACCAAGTCCCATCAGATGACTTACGAGCCACCTGAAAAAAGAAGCAAAGTTCATCTAAGTCAACCTAGAATATAGACTGGGGCCGAAGGTAAGATTCATATATTGTGAATTTGTGATAGTGTTCAATTAGGAAGGTAAAATACAGTGCACTTTCAACAAAACATCAATTTTTTCAGACATTAGACAGCCATTCCGATCATGACACATGAAAAGAAAATGAAGAAGGAATCTAGTGTCTTCTTTTCATGAGATAAAAACTTCAAACTTTGTTTGACTGAAAAAATCTAGCAATCATTTGCAGACTTCCTCTGTACATGAGAAACAATGTTCAGGCTTCAACATGAGTTTCATTTTATTTAAGTTAAAATTGAACAATTTTCTCTCTCTATAAAGCCTGTACGATTTCTTGCAAGGCACAAATATACTTTTTACATTATTGTTGACCATGTACTAATGCTAATGGATGAGGCAACATATACCAGTACATATATGTTAAACCAGCAGCTTCACCTTATGCACCAACTATCAAAGACTACAAGCCTTTTGACAAACTTAGTACAAAAACATGGAAGAGAACAAGTTCAGGGATAGAGAGTATCACTTCCGAGATGGGATTTGTGATGGTAAACTTTGCAAGGTTCTTAAAACATCCCGTACTTCTTCATTACTGTTTTCAGAGTTCACTTCTCCAGGGACAGAATCCAATACCCAGAGCTGTTCCTCAACAGGAGTAAAAGGAGAAAATTCTTACAAACAATGAATTGAAACTGTAGTATCCAGCAGTAAAATTCTAAGTACTAAATCGATGTAAATGCAGTCCACTTGAAAGTTTTAGAAGGGGGCCATATAAAAGATATTAGGCCTATACTACAATTGCTTCAATTTAAAATCTATAATGAAAAATGATACTCGAGAATCAAAATACTATAGCATAAGGAAACTGATAAAAGGAAAGACCATGGAAAATCTAGTAAGGGTCTTGTATTTTTCTTGAAGATTAATGATATATTTGTCAATTCACTAGTCTATTAATTGATTCCGTGCAAGAGTATACATTTCTGTTATGCTGATCCAATCCATGCTAGCAATCTCATTCTCATAATGTGCATGGCCACGTCTTGCAACCAGCATATCACAGCTCACAGGGCTGCTGTATATATCTGTTAACCACTTAAACCACATTTTCAACCAACAAGATATTTTAAGGCACAACAATACAAGGCATGCACATTCTACAAACACTACACTATTACAGTCACGATTCACGCGAAGGAATACTCTATTACCTATTTTACCATATACATTTACATATTTGTATGCAAATATCAATTCACACCCACACCAATATAAAACTTGATTAACTAAACTGCTGGATTAATTTACTGTTTGATAAAATTAGGTGTTGGATTTATAACTAATCTATTTACCACTATAGTACATAACAGTAGAAAGTTGCAATTGTGAAGAAGAAAGAAAAACCTGCTTAGGGCAGTGAGCAGAATCTCCGTATTCACCACTGCTGCAGCTCTGAGCAAACTGCAAAGCTACCTTTCCGCCCATGGAGTGGCCAATTACAACCTCGGGCCAAGGCCAACCTTCAGCCTTCACCAAATCCGCCAAATCTTTGGCCGTATTGTCCAAATTATGAGGCGGATTCAAATTCCTCTCCGCTGATCTACCGTGATTCCTCATATCCAACATCACCGTCCTCCAATCTACGCACAAATACGCCAAAAAATTTACAAAAAACAAAAACCGATTGTTCAATTTGAAACTTGCAAATCGGGAAAAAGGAACGAGAGAGAGAGAGAGAGAGATGGAGATACTGGAAGAAGGAGAGGATTGTGAGAGAGAGGCGAGGAGGTTGCGAGAGAAAGATCGCCAGTTTCTGGCAGATCCCAAGAAGCCATGGAAGAAGACGGCTGTGGAAGTGTAAGGCTTGTCGGGGTTAGCTCGGAGTTCCTCGTAGGCTATGGTCTCAAGCGACCTGCTGGTGGTGGTGGTTGCGCCGCCGAGTTCGCGACGGAGAGTGGGTGAGTTGAGGGAGCGAGTTAGGAAGCAGAGGCTGCTTCTGGTTGTGTTTCTGAGAACGACACGTGCCGCCATTTCTGTGGATTGACTGGTTCAGACGCGGTTAATCAACACGAATGGAGCCAACTACCAACGAAGGGAACGCGGGGTCTTGCGATTTGGGGCAGCATCGCACGGTCCTTGTTTTTTTGCTTTTATAAATAAAAAATAAAATTAATAACTTACATGGTTGGGATTTGTCGCACAAAAGTTCGTGCAGTCTTCTGCGTTCCAGCGTTGAAAGTTTAAAAACATAATTGACAGCTGTGGGATTTGAACCCACGCCCTTTCGGACCAGAGCCTAAATCTGGCGCCTTAGACCACTCGGCCAAACTGTCAGTTTTTGGGTGGGTTTGGTAAATTATTTTACTTATACAATTGAATTGACTATTCAACAACATTATATTCACTTCTCTTGATCAGATAGAATTAGCATGATTATGTTACTGCATTTTACAAACAGATAAAGAATATATATCAGAATATATGACACCAAACAAGGCTTATTTGCATTCACAACAAAGACGAGTTTTGGGAGAAATCTTTTTGTCCTACAAAGGAAATCAAATCATGTTTCATATTGACTGTATGTATTATTCTTGAAAAATGAAAAAGTAATGGAAAGAAAATAATGATTAATTTAATGTAAAGCATAGTTTGATTTTCATTGCAGATGACAAAAGAATTCGAGTTTTGGTTGGAATGAAGGCAACTTGTGAAACATATATAGCCAATATTGTTATATAAAATATATAACCTATTAATTCATAAAATCTGAAAAAGCCCATTTTTAATTTGTACATAAATAAAGAAAAAGTTTATAGAAAGATTTCCATCTCCAAGCTCTGGACCTTTGCAGTTTCAAATATGCTTGGGCAAAGAAAAACCTCCTCATTCAAGTAGCCCACAATTGAACATGCAACCTCAAAAGGTTCACAAAATTTGACTTCTCATATTTTCCATTGCAACCATGTAATTTTCCTTTTATAACAACACACCATATTTACACCATATCTCGACCAACACACATAATTTTGTTCGTTTTATATGAATAGGTTTGTTCGTTATTTGTATTGGAATTTGTTCATTCTAGTTAAGTGAGTTTGTGTTCATTCTTATTGTGTAGGTTTGTTCACCATAGTTAAATAGGTTTGTTCACTACAGTTATATGAGTTTCTTCGTTTTGTATGAATAGGTTTGTTCATTCTTATTAAACAATATAACTTAATATGAACAAAAACATTTTTTTGACAAACCCCTTACATTCTGACAAACTTCCAAAATCTCAAATCCTTTTCTAAATTATTAACACCTCATATTCGCTCTTCCTCTCCTAAAATCTCATATCCTTTCCTACATTACTAACCCCTCACATTCATTCTTCCTCTCCCTAACCTTCCTAAACCCGAAACCTTCCCAAACTTGAAACCAATTAAATTTCTTTCTTCCTCTTCCAACATTCCGCACGCTGCCCTCAACCCAGCCCAGCCGCCATTGGAGTCGCCACTTCGTCCGCCGTTCAATGTCATGACTCTGTCACCGTTCAACATTGCGAGTCCATCCTCCAAAACCGTTGCAGACCACCATCACACTGCCCTCGACTCGCCCTTGACAACGGATCTTCGACCTTAGGCACGAACCTCACACCACTCTTCGCCTCCCTCACTTCGTCCTCTTCGGCAAAATACTCTTCAACAATAGTCACAAAGAACGATTTTACTATAAAGTGTGGATGAGTTTCCTCATAAACCATGTTTTAGTTTGTTCAAGATCCTCATTTTGGTTTGTTAACGATTGATGTACAAGTTTGTTCAAATTGAGTTGAAGGGTTTGTTCATACCGAGTATTAGAGATTGTTCAATCTCAAAAAAATGTGTTTGTTCATATTGAGTTATAATGTTTAATAAAAATAAACAAACATGTTCATACAAAACAAAGAAACACATAACTGTAGTGAACAAACCTATTCAACTATAGTGAACAAACCTACATAATAAGAATGAACATAAACCTACATAACTGGAATGAACAAACCCCAATAAAAATAACGAACAAACCTAATTAACTGTATTAGAAAAACCCCAATACATGAACTGAACAAACACTTATTACTAAACCGAATAAACTCATTTAACTAGGGAACAAACCTACTTAACTAGAATAAACAAATCCCAATACAAATAATGAACAGACATGTCCATATAAAACAAACAAACTCATTTAACCATAGTGAACAAACCTACTTAACTGTAATGAACAAATCCCAATACAAAAAATAAACAAACCTTTCCAAATAAAATAAACAAATCCGTTTAACTACAGTGAACAAAACTACTTAACTGGAATGAATAAACCCTAATAGAAATAATGAACAAACCTGTTCATATAAAGTGAACAAATCTATTTAACTGTAATAAACAAACCTACTTAACTAGAATGAACAAACTCAGATACAAATACAAACAAACTTATCAATATAAAACAAACAAACCAAATTAACTGTATTAAATAAACCTACTTAATTAGAATGAACAAATCTCAATACACGAACAAATATTATTACTAAAATAAACTAACTCATATAACTATGGTGAACAAACCTACTTACTAAAAATGAACAAACCCGATGACACGAATTGAACAAACCTTTCCATCGAGAATGAACAAACCTATAAACGATAAGTTAACAAACCTATACACATATAATGAATAAACAATGCTAACTTAACTGAACAAACACTTATTACTAAATTGAACAAACTCATAAACATACAATCAACAAAACTATGTACACAACTAGATTGACCAAAATTCAATTTCTAAACATAACAATCCATTCGTCTCATTCGATATGTATCGCTCATTGGAGCGTTTGTTTATGCATTATATTATAGTTTATTCATCGTTCAATGTATTGACGCTTGATCAAACTTAATACTTGAGTTTGTTTAGAAACAACAGACGACGTATTGAGTCCACCGTTCAACGTGAGGAAGAGACGACGTGCGAGAGAAACGACATGAGCGTACATGATAGAATACGTGAACGTAGGAGGAGAGTGGATTTGAGTGATGTCGTTGATAGCAGTGTAGCGACATATAGACAATAATGTATATGAAAATAACTGAGGGAGTGAGGCGAGGTTAAAAAAAAGAAATGGAAAGTGGGTAATTGGAGAGAGAAAAGAGAAAGATCATGAGAAATTAGAGAAAAAAGAAAAAATTAAAATATAATTAATAGGAGAGAGTGACATCAAATTTAACATATACAAAAATTCATAAGATGCGTGTGTAATTTTTTGTGAACACATAGCACTTATTTATCACTTGAACAAATTAAGAATGCATTAAATGTGATTTTTATAACAAATTTATCTTGTTATCTCATATTCTCAATAACACTTACACTAACTATTCAAAGTTAATTTTATTTTCACGCTTTATACTTTTTGTATCTAATGTCAATTAAATAATTTATTAAACTGTGTTTTTGTCAAAAATAACAAAAAGTAAACAGAAAAAAGTACTATGGAGGGATTTGGAGGATCTATTTCCATTGTATTGTTTTGCATAATAGAGGCGCGTGGACGTCCACGCCAGATTCACCAACACGGTTGGCGATTTCAATTAAATTGAATAACACTGAATTCGCCAACACGGTTGGCAAATTTATAATAAACCCTTGCCACTAAAATCGCTAACCGTGTTGGCGAATCCAACCCCGTGCCTTATAAATTAACTCTCCCCCTCCCATTCTCCAACACTCTTACTCTCTCCGTCCACACGTCTCGCGAGTCCACGTCAGCTAAAACATGGATAGTTATGTATTATGTTTTGAAATGAGGATATTTTAATAATTTATTCCTGCAGCAGGGACCAAAAAGTAAAAAACTCTAGAGATACCTCTGTGTCACAAAATCATCTCCGCAAGTAAAACTGTAACCCTATGCTACATAAGAGTTGTCTGGATCAAGATTTGTCACTAGTTCTATCAGTCTACAATTAAATAAGTATATTTGAATTACTTTATTTTATATTTAATAAAATACTAAAGAGATATTCAGACAAATTTTGACCAACATTAATAATTTAGAAACATATTTAGAGTGTGTTTGGAACAAGTAATCTATTTAAATTAATGATAATTGAACTTTTAAATTACTTAATTTAGATTAGATAAATAATTCACATCACCTTATAAGTGAAAATGTGATCTATCTGAATTATCATCATTACCTCCAAATAATAAAAAATAAAAAATTATAATAATAATAATAAAAGTAATAACAATAATAAAAATAATATATATTACCTTATAATTTTTTTATATAATAATTTAAATTATAGTTAGATGACCTACAAACTAAACACACAATGAACCATTTAACGCGATTACCTGGTTCCCTTGTCTGACATAAACGCCCCCCTTAAAAGATTACAAGTTATTTGAGAAGTTGACTGAATAATTTTATTCTTCGAGGGTGAAGGTTATATCGGATATGTTATAAGTACCAAGGTTCTGACCTTTGGTAAATTCCAAAAAGGGCACTTAGGTTTTAAGTGTAGAAATTCTTTAGAAAAAAATAGTAGCAGCAAGTCAGATATAAGAATGGATATGCCTCAAATAGTGAGTTCAGAAAGGAATTCACCTTTCACACATCTAATTGAATCATCATCCTCGCCTTCTATTTTCCGAAGCAAAAAATTTAAAAAAAAAAAAAAACAACAGACAACGCAATAAGCAATCAAAAAAATGATGCAGGTGTTTCCCACCAGACACAAAGGCGTCGATAAAGGACCTATCCGAGGGAGCTGAAACCCCCAATCTGTTGAAATCTTAAAGAGGGAAAAATTGGGCAAAAAGCCATTCATTTGCCGTATAGATTCAACAAACCTCAACGGTAAGAACCGATCAATGCCTAGTGAATAGAAGAACAAAGTGGGAGAAAAAGAGGATCTAGAAGGAAAACCCTAGAGAAACCTCGAGCGGTGTTACTGTGGCGCAGTTATGACTCGAAACGCTTCCATTGTCAATTGGAAAGGCGATCTTAAGGGCTGCGCTTAAAGGTTTGCAAATTACAAGCAAAGAAAAGCAGATTGTTAAACGAGAGAGAGATAAAAACCCTAGGTTTGATAAGAGGAAGGGAATGAAATTAACAAGGGATATATAGTCTCGGCGATGTGCTAAAGGACGAGTTTAACCCTAATGGGCTTACAAATGGGCTTTAGTGTTTAGCTCAAAACTAAAAGGTTTTGGCTCCTATGTGGCCCATTCTTTGTTTGGGCTTTCCAATTCCAAATCTTTGGGTAAGGCTTCTTGATTTGGGCACCAAAAATCCGAAAGGATTTCCTGATCTGTTTCTTTTTGTTAAGAAAAACTCGGGAGCCCTTAGTGGGCAAATGGGGGAAGGGGAAGAAATTAGGATAAATGGGGATCGAGCTCCTAACTCAAACCTCATAAGCTCCCTAGTCATTTGGAAAGGGGCCACCTGAGCTACACTTTTCATGATTTAACCCAGCAACCATCATGAATGAGATGGGGGAGAGAGAGACTGCAACTTCACAAAACACAATTGAGATATGTTTTACTGGCCTTGCTCACATTCGTTTCACAACAGATTGTTGTGCTACAAAGCTTTTTTCATTATAACTTTATGATCACAGGTGGTTTCACATATATGATTTGTTATTTGGTTTCAGGCATTTTCACATATATGATTTGTTATTTAGTCTCATTAACTTTTTAAATTTAGAATCTAATGATTGCTCCTACACTTTCTTAAATTAAAAATACTTCTGTAATTCATTAAATTAACTATTCAATTTAGAATTTTAGATAACTCTTCCCTTTCCTCTTTCCTAGTTTAAAAAAAAAAAACAAACTTTCAAATCCAACTAGCATAAAATAAAACAAGTAACCTTTGAAAGCTAGGGCCAATAAGCAAATGCATTTTTTCTTTTCTTTTTTTTCTTCTTGTTCTCTTAAATACATAAAAAGCTATGACCAAAAAAGATCATAAAGAAATCCACAAAATGTAACTCATTGAATGGAAGTAAAATTGAAGTGAAAGTCTTGTGGACTTAAATCCAGAGTAAATTAAACCTAACACATTTTAATGGAGTAAACCTTTAAATTTGTCTCTAAAATTTTCATCATTGATTAAGTATGTGCTCAAGTTATGGAAGCAGTCATATTAGTTCCTAAAATTGTTAGAAATAAGTCAAGTTAATCATTTAATATTGATCAAATTAGTCTCTCTCGGGGATTAACTTCATTAGTTTTTTATAACCTTAAAAACTAATACATTCATTTCCATAACTTAAGAATGAACTTGACCAACACTAATAACTTTAAGGACGAATTTAAATATTTACTCTATTCTAAATGATATAACTTGCCGAATAAGGGAAATTATTTTGACAATCAATTGAGAGCGACAGACGCTAACTTTCCTCACAGATTCGGGCTCGTTTTGAAGAAAATGCATGCTCGCCTCCAATACATCAATGGTGTGAAAGGCCTTTAAATTCCCTAGACTAATGTCACATGACCTACCATCACTCCATGCTTTCCAATAAGCATATCAGAGAGTTCTATATGATTTTTTTTTAAGCTAAGCACGGCTTAAACCGGCTGAGTCTGGGGAGCAACAGAGTCATTATAGGACAACAAATTATAAGATCCAACAACCACTAGGAGCCACAGCAGCTAGGCAATTGTAACGACCCAAAAATTGTTATTCACGCAAGAAAATAGTTCTTTTACGTAAGCCTCTTAATAAACATTAACTTTACAATTAAAAATAATTAAAAACCTTTATTTTTTGAATAAACATTAACTTTACAATTAACATAAATATACATGATAAAATATGTGACTAATCCAAAAATTTTGTCTATATACAATTAGAGCACCCTAGACATAACTCGATTACAAAATAAAATAAAACTAACATGTCCTATAGGTAGTTTTACCTCAAAGTGAATTGTTGACTCTTGAATTCTAGCATTGTTGTACTAACCATAAACTCCATTGTTACTCCGCTTTGTAAACTATAACTGGAGAGGGAGGTTGAGGGGTGAAAACTCTGGGAAAAGTCTCAGTGAATGGTTGCCCGCACGGCGACATGAGACATTTCGAAAACATGACATATAGATGCAATACATAATATATAACAAGCATAAAACATTTCTATACTAACAAATAATACATAAAACATTTGAAAACATAATTCAGTTGTGAGTTTTGTAGATAGACGTTCCAAGCATTACAATTTAGATTTTCCTGAAATGTTTGGGTTTTACGGTCTTGCCCTAATCTACATAACATGATACACGACACTGGGCATCACGGGCTGCCATGTCCAGACTTTACGGTCTTGCCCTAAATCTACATGAATCATATTTTACTTTACAATCGTACAAGGTATACTAGGGCAACGTAGGCTGTCGTTGACTTACAATTCTATGCTAGATATAACTTTCATGAAAATAGTTTAAATACATGACATAACATGATCATAATAACATAGTCATTTTATCTGATACCGATAACATATCATGACTTAATTTCATAAATGTTTTATCTTAAAAAAATATAGGTAGACTAAGATCTAATGCTTAGGGAGGTTCCTATGTAAGAGAAGTGCGTCACAATGGACAGCTTAAATAACAAGTCTTGTGCTAGCCAGAACCTTTTCTTAACATAAATCTTCTCCCAAAATAATCTTTCCTTAACCAAAATCTTTTGTTAAAGGTTTCTACTAAGCCTAACCAAACAATTATGTGAATATTTATATTACTTATACTACTCATACACACGCAACATGACTTTATTTAATGCAATAAAACAGTGATCTCATGTAGTTCTAAAATAGTTTAATAAATAACTACTTTCATAAATAAAGAAGATTTCTAAATTAAAACATTTTCTTAAATAAGGAAATTCCTAAATAATAAATAATAACTAACTTCATAAATACATAAAATAAAATATTAAGTTCCACCTCCTAAGATTTCATAAAACACGCATAAAAATATTTCTAAAAAATAAATAAATAAATAACTTTTAAAAATAAATATTTGGTCTAAAATAGACCGTAAAAAAAGTCACTCACCTTAAAATGTCTGGGAGATTCTGACATTCTACGTGGAGACACCGTTTCCTTACAAACAAAAAATGAGAAAGAGAAAAGAAATAAAAATAACTAGAACAAAATGTCTAACAAAAATGAGACCTCTCAAGCTCTTGAGAGAACTAGCAAGTCTAAACGCTCACGGGAAGCTTCTATATATAGGGAGAGAATGAGACATCATTCTATCGCTGCAACCGATGTGAGACTAATTCCTACGTCGTTGCAATGCACCTACACTTCCCTTTTTTCCTTCCTTTTTCTAGCGGTCATCACAAAAGCTGAGCAATACAAAGGCAAATGCAGACAGTGTATAGATCACTAAAAACATAAATAGCTAATAAACCATAAACAATAATGGAAAAACAGAGAACAAATTAGAAACAACCAGCAACAACAATTAAACTAACAACCAATAATCTCATAATCAGTTGGTAGTTAACACCTGCACTTTCCCAACATTAATCCTTCCAATTGACACCATCTTCAGCTGGCAATTAACACCAATAGTAGGCTAGTGACACCAATTGCAGGCAACTATTTGAAGATCACTCCCCCTCTCAACCCCTTCGGCAATGCCATCAAGGAAGGAGGAAGAGAAATGGAGATCGGGAATTCTAAAGCATGAAGGATATTACCGTTGGAACAGTTGAGAGCCAAGAACTACTCCAACCAAGCCCTAATTTGCTCAAGATAAACTAGGAAGAAATTTGGATGAAAAGACAGTTTGTCACATCATACTTTAGCCCAATAACTTAGATGACAGAGGATGGTCTCCACCTCTAGATCCCAATTTGGCTTATAGTTGTCTAACACCATCCTATTCCTTAACCACCATATAGACCAAGTGACAATGTACAATGTAACACCCATGCTAACTGCTTACGCTATAGTCATAAACAATACTCACAGGATTGTTAACTGTTTTGGTTGGGTTACTTCGTAAAGAAGAATTCGAGGTGAAAATACATAGTTTTCCAAATGTCTTCTTTCATAAAATCAACATATTATTTTTAATAATAAATTATAAAATTTTAATTGCTAGGTGTACATTTGTAAAGTTTATATATAATATACACTTCATCCAATCAAATTTTTATACTACATAACTTTTAAAGTAGTGAAATATTCAAACAATTTTATTGATTTGACAATATTAATTTATTAGATGATTATGTGAAAAAACTTTATATTATCATTATATTGCAATTAAACTCTAATTACAGTGACACAAAAGTTTATAAATTATAAACTTTATCTAAATATTGTGTAAGAATTGTTCCTATAGCAAGTAAATTATTGTGTTTGATATTACGCTTAAAAGATAAAATATATAAAACTTAAGCTTTTGCTTGATTTAGAAAGCCAAAAGAATATTAATAAATAAATAAATAAGTCTCAATTTTTGTACATATGGTAGTTGCACATCCATTACACACCCATTGTAAATAAGGCTCACTACTGTTCAGCCTAAAAAAAGAGAAAAATGTCGCTCACTCTCACCCATTGTGTGAGTGCCCCAAGCTCTTGCATTTAATTACTTTCTCACACATGCAACCTAATCATTTCTTCCTCTTACAATCGCGAGCCTCTCGTCTTACTTTTGATTCTTCTTCATCACTAGTTCATCTTTCTGCTTACTTTACTACTACATTATTCAACCGTTCCGTCAACCCACACTTTTCTCTTGTTTTGTTTTTTTGTCTGCGATCACAACCTTTTTATGTTCTACTATTTTTTTCTCTCTTTGCTTCGATCATGCTTTTAAGATGCATGTAATGGTTGTGTCTGCGTAACATAAAAGATAGGTTTGTGTATATAATATGGTTGTTTCCATCTTTGTAAGGTTTATATATATATATATATATATATATATATATATATAGAATGATTAGGTCATATTGTTTAATAAGGTTAGGTCTGAGTTCACGAAAAGGTTATGTCTTAGTATAATAAAAGATTGTGTCTGTTTATTTAAATTGGTTAACAACAAAAAGGTTGTCTTTTACTTTGGTAAGGTTGTGTCTGTTTTCACTAAATGGTTGTGACTGAGTATAATGAAATGTTGTGTCTCGTTATCTATCATGGTTATATCTGTGTTGCTAGATTATTTTCTTTGTGATCACAACCTTTTTATGTTGTACTTTTTTTCTCTCTTTGCTTCGCTCATGCTTTTGAGATGCATGTAATGATTGTGTCTGTGTAACATAAAAGTTAGATTTGTGTATATAGTGTGATTGAGTCCATCTTTGTAATGTTTTTGAATATAATAAAATGTTGTGTTTGTTTATTTGGTTGTGTCTCAAACAACAAAAAGGCTAGGTCTTTTACTTTGATTATGTTTGTGTTTGTCTTAGACACAACCATTTGTGAACTTAGAGAATAAATTATTAGATCCAAAAAACAAAGAAAAAGAAATTGAGAGAGAATGAACAAAAAACAAAAATGAAAAAAAATCTCCAGAGTCAAAAAATTTGCTAATGAATGGGCGGAACGGTTATTTGATTTGCGATTGTTTGTGAAATTGATACATTTGAGATGTGTGAGTCATTATGGTAAGGCAATTAAGAGTGTACTAAGTCAGCAAATATGACCGTGCAAAAAATAGCCTAGGTGTGCAATTGGTGTACGGTGTGCAAGAATAATTTCCCAAAAAAATGATCAGTGTACACCTTACAATCTGTCACCACATTGTCAAACAATGGTTTCATACGGTTGACCCATGTGCACTCACACAGTTATTGTGCACAAACATTTTAAATTATTGTTTATTAATTCATTTTTAATTGACGTGTGCAAATACTTTTAACTATAATGCATAAACATTTTCAACTATCTTTCACAAATATTCATAGGTATGTGCCCAAGCATTTTAACTAACATGCACAAATATTTTAAACTATATATTGTACACAAATATTTTTAATTATCGTGCACAAAATTTTAAACAGTTCAAAATATTTGTGCACAACCGTTAAAAATATTTGTGTATAATAATAAAGTGGGTGCAGTGAGAGTAAAAGGTAAATTCTACAAGTAAAAATATTTGCCATGTACCTGTAGCACAATTCTAATAAATAATAGCAATCAACTAGATAGCTATAGATAAGCGTTGATAAAACGAAATCAAAGGGATATCAACAGGGAACCGAGTACCCAATAGATAAAAATAAATAATAAAATAACAAAAATGTTACATGTACACCCAATTTTATACACTCATACATACACCGTTAATAATGCACGAACTTTATTCTCATGAGTGCACAAACATTACAGACTTGTAGATAATATTCTTAATTATACTTAATTAATTGCACAAACATTACATGTATTAACACATAAACTTTATGTATATAAGTATAGAGTGTATGTATGGTATATATTTTTTGGTGTACATGTAGCAGAAAATAGACGTGTGAATTGGCCCTATAATTTAGGAACCAGTTACGACAGAGAAATTTAAACTATAACACATCATAACACAGTCCTGTCCTAAGCCTAACAGCGAGGGGTACTAAACACAAATGAAGACTGATTCAAATATTTGAGTTTCCTTCACCTGTATTACTTACTATCTAGGTACGTAATACGATTTTTTCTTTTTTTAACCATAAGCAGTACTACTTGCAAGACAGTCTCCCTCAGCAGTATTAATTAATAAATGCGTAGTTATATGTATGTTCATGCACGGATAGTTCATTATCTTCCAATTACATTTTATTCCATCTCTTTCGTAATGTTTATCATTTTTTAAATTTAGTTAAATTTTAAATTAATATATTTAATCAAATAAAAAATGTGACATATATTATAAAACAGAGATTAATATATTAGATGATTGTGCAACTTTTTTAATACTAGAAATATATCGAAATTAAATCACTTTTTTTTTTAAACTGTAAAGAAGAGAGTTTTCAAATTGTCAAATGACACCTTACTGATGAAGTAATAATTTTCTTTTTCTTTTTATAGTTTTGTCTTTTGTTTTTGACAAAATACTTTCGTTGTCGTCTACCACGCTAGGACAAGATAACGGGCCGGCCCCACAAAGAACCTTTGTCAAATATGAGCAACTAGGGTAATTTGCATGATTTTTTTCAAATCTTAGTTCAAACGACGAAAAAATTATACATTGAATCCTGATTTTATTTGATATATTCGTTTTATTTTTATTTTTTCTAATTTGGCAAATACCTAAATATCCATCTATGTATATGTATATGTTGGTGATTTGCTGTCTTTATTGTGTCTTTTGCTTCTGCCTTTAGTTGTTCGGGATGTTGATGCCATTACCTCACGTCTATTTTGTGTTTTGCTTTTATCTATAACGTGTTTATTTAGATACAAAGTAAATTCAATCAACTTTATTTAAGATACATTTTATCTATGTATAGACTTATATTTATACATAAATTTTTCTTGTATGTTTTCTTTTGACGAAGTGTTGGTTCTCAAATACGTTGTATGGTGTTATAGGTCCATCAACTGGAAAATACTATTGTCTTCTAGAATTATGTGTTCTGTTTTGGTCTAGTCTAGTGCAATTTAGGTTTTTCGATATTCTGTTTTGCTATTTCTGTTGCTTTTTTTGTGTTGTTTGCTGTTGTGGACAAGTTATGCACCTCTTAGTGCTTGTTCCCCTAGATACTCTTGTTGTTTCTCATCCTTAGATGTTTTTTAATCCATAAAAAGAAATACATGAATTTTTCTTTCTTTTTATATTTTTTGGTCTGCAGAGTTTATATTGACACTAAGAAATAAATTTTGAATGTTTTGCTCTTTGCATTTGAACCTTTTGTTTGGTTCCCATTTTATTGAAAAAAGGTCCTCTAAAATGGTATTTTATCCTCTAAAATAAAATTTTCACTTTAAAATATCCTTACTTTATTCGATTTTGGTTTGGTTGGAGCTTATTTCTTATAAATCAAAAAAAAATGAAAAAAGAGAGAGAGAGAACCTAGAGGGTGTGGGAAAATTCACCTCGTAGAATTTTAAGTAACCTACTAGAAAAATATGAACATAAAAAGGGAATGGGTAATTTAGCTACAATTTGTGTATAAAAAAGTAGCATCTATGCATGCAGACAATCGCTCCTTTGCATTGCTGAATTTGAAGGACATTCCTGAAGGGTGTGGACATGCAAAAGGTACAAAGAAATAGAAAAAGAAAATAATAAACATTAATTTGCTGGATCCAATTACTTAATTAGTGCTATTTTCTTCTTAATCTATCTTGGATTGCAGGATTGAAGTATTATTTTTCTTTGTTAAAAACTGCAAATTGACTTGAGGCGGTGCATTCGTGGAAAAAAAGTTAGAAGAAATGAAGGTCAAGATAGTCAACAAATACTTGACCTTCTTTCAAGTTTAGGACAGGAAAGTCACCCACAACTTGCGCCAAGGTCATTATGGAAG
Organism: Nissolia schottii; assembly: GCA_003254905.1. NCBI lineage: Eukaryota > Viridiplantae > Streptophyta > Magnoliopsida > Fabales > Fabaceae > Nissolia > Nissolia schottii. The sequence goes on from QANU01111459.1 coordinate 535,811, forward strand.
ACAACTCACGGCATGACTCCTACAGAAGCAAAAATAAATAAATAATAAAGTAAGAAAAGAATAATACCACTAAAAGCCTTTACCAACACAAGTTATTTCTTTTAAAAGAATTTTGGGTTTAAAATTTTAAAAAAAAAATTGTGTTGAAAGTTACCTTACCACAAACTCAAAAATCGATTTTATTAACAGTAAAATTCAAATATCAATAAAAAAAAAACCCCATTTTATTAAGAAAAAAATGCTCACTCTAATTATTAAAAAGCTGTGGATCTCCTTATTGTATGTAACATCCCGATTTTTTCCCTTACGAAGGATTTTGCGTAATAAATAAATACGAGCCAATTAATAAATACTGAAAAATTAAATCCTAACATTTATCTTCCAAAATATTAGTCAAAATAATGGTTTTGTAATCTCGCAAAATTTCACGAGATCCGGCCTGATTTTCAGACGTCACCGGAATTTAATTACGTATCAAAGGTATCCATAAATTACACTTTTATGAAAATAAATTTACGAATACCTTGGATTAACTTAAATTCCTCATTAGAAAAATTAGTAGATCACGATGGTGTGTTCGGATGATTTTTAGGATAGTCGTACACAAACGGCTAACGATCAAACACGAGTCAAGAAAATTCAAACACACACACGACCAGGAGCCATAAAATCACACGACACACACACACATAAAGATAAAAACAACAAAGCAAAATTCTATCATCTTCCAAAATGACTAAGCATGACGACTCATGATGACATCATAAAGTAATTGTTTTTCATTCAATTTTGTCTCCAAATTTGGAAGACAAAGTTGGCCATAAGGCCTATATATATGACCAGTCGTGTGTTTCCATCTTCCATCATTTTTCTCTCCTAAACACGTTCCGCTCATGCACTCTGTCATCACACCGACTTAGCAGAAAAAACCAAGCCTTGCTACGACTTTCCTCGTAATTTTCTCATCATTTTCTCTTGAAATTTTCTCCCTAAACACCAAGTCCTCATCTCGTGTTTTTCTTCCAAAGAAAAGCGACCACTAGCTTAGAAGACACCGAGGCTCTCTAAGGGGACTTTCTGCAAAGTCGCTCAAATCGTCTTGGAAGTGGGTAATCCGATAACCCACTGTCTAAGTGGCATATTTATGATGTTTTATGTGTAAATAATGTTATATATATGTTGCTAATAATGTTGTAGTTTGCCAGGAAAACTACTGGTATTTATCTGTGATTCTGTCAATATTTAGGTATACCTAGGTTTGAAATAGAAAAAGAGTAAGTTTGAGTAGAAACAATGGGCTGGGATTTTTATCATGAAAAAATAACATCATTTTTGGAATCTACATGAAAAATATAGCGGGGGTATTAAGTTTTATGGTTTTTGGAGCCCCTGACGAATTTCTCAAGCAAAACGAGTAAAACGACGTTTTCGGGCGAGCAAGGGCAAAATGGAAATTTCAGAAAAGGGGACTGAGAATCTGGGTTTGTTTTCATGAAAAATGTTTTTAGAGATATAAAAAACCTTTGGGTCAAGTCTTTAGCCATTTGGGTTTTTGAGAACTAAAATTTCGAAGAAAAGCGGGTTTTTCGGGTGAAAAATGGCGTTTTTGGCCAAAAAGGGCAAAATTGTAATTTCAAAATCTTGGGTTCAAAATCCGGGTTTGTAGGTGTGAAAAAGGAGCTTAGAGCTATAAAAAATCTTGATATGAGGTCTTGGACCCTTTGGTTTTTTGATAAATAAAATTCTGACGGAAATCAGGAGTTTTAGGAAAAACACTAATACACTGTAGTTTTCAGGCTATGATCGTTGTTATGCTCTATGTGTTATATTTTCATTATTATGCATCATGAGGAAACGGGTTGTCATTAGAGTGTTAGGACAACCTTAGATAACTAGACAGACAATTACGTAACTAAGTAACAATCATAATTGGACATAGGGAACAAGTGAAGATCTTAAGGCCGTTGGTGAGACCCATTAGCACAGCTTGTAGTTGTAGGTCTTCTACCTGAGCGCATTCTTCGTAGAATCTGTCCAGGTACTGCCAGAGAGATTCGTCTCCTTTTTGAATGACACCCAAGAGGCTTACTGGTTTTGTTCACCTGGTCGTGAAATTGGCCAAGAAACGCTCGGCTAAATCATCAAAATAGTGAATGCACCTTGGTAGGAAAGCGTTGAACCATACTAATGCATATTTCCTCAGAGTTACAGGAAAGGACTTGCATTGAATGGCATCCGAGGCTCCGTCCATGATCATGCGGTGCCCGAAGGCATCCATATGATGCTGAGGATCGGAGGTTCCATCATATGGTTCCATATCAACGGGAGGACGAAACCCGTGTGAGGGCATTGCGTTGAGGATTTCTTCAACAAAAGGGTGGCTATCTTTCCCTTTCATTTTTCTTGCTCCCATGCGAATTTTTTCGGCATTAGTATCTGCGGAGATCTTGTACACAGATCCTTGAGCTTCATCTACCTTTGATTGGTTGTGTCCATCATTGCAATTAAGACCGTCGATGTGACGTTCTCTTTCTTAGGCCTCTAGTATGACCTGCTTCCGTCTTTCTTCTACGTCTTTCTTGGCTTTGTCCATAGCCACTCGAATTTCCCTCTACTTCTTTCTTTCTTCTTCAGCTTAGGCTAGCGTTAACAACGCCGCTTCCAGGCGCTCGATTTTTTCTGCTTGAGCTCGAACGACGTCAGCAAGATCTGGAGGAGGTGGTAAATTAGTATCAATTGGTTGGTCTTGTTGGGGACTGGGAGGTGAGGGAAGATTTTGGTTCGCGGGGAAAGGAGCTGTGATGCACTCAGGAGGTGGTGGTGGTTGAGTGGGAGGAGCATGAGTCCCCACGGATATCGATTAATGTTGCAGCATAATAGGTCTTTCTAGTGAGCTTGGATGTTGGTGGGAAAGCTTCAGGGTCCAGGTGAAGAATGGGATGCCGTAAAAAGGGTCCCCACAGAAGGCGCCAATGTACCGAGGGGGTACTTTGGATCCTGGAGCTCCACGAGTGCTTTGGAACAGCTAGGGCAGGTACATGCAAGGACTCCGATGGTTAAGTTAGGGGAGGTTCAGCATGATCTCCAAAATAGGGGATGATGAGTCTGGGAGATACCTAGTGTGTTGGTCGGGTTTAAGTACCTGAGCAGAGCCCGTGATTCACTCCGTTCCGAGGATTCCTCCATCATGGCATTATCGGTGATCTCGGCGCTTCTTCCATTGGGGAAAGCATATCTTGGGACGTGAGGCTTATTTAGCTGTTATGAAGCTGGCTCGGGTTGGGTCGGCACTACTAGAAAACTGACTATGACCGTCCAGACATTACCGTCAGACACGAGCCGACGGTATTACGAGCCGAAAAATAAAATAGTACCGACGGTAACCGATTCGCTCATGAAGAACCGAGAACAAGGCATCAGATTACCGTTGGAAACGCTGGCCGACGGTAACAGAAAAACTTAACGTCGGTAACAATCGCTGGTAAAAATTTGAGATTTTGATTTAAAGAAAATTAAAAAGATTACCGTCGGACATAGCCGATGATAAATTTTGGTGATGTTGTGTTGACGGTAACAGAAATATTTTGGCTCCAAAAATTGGCATCACTGTTTTGGTTACCGTCGAGAAATTTTAATTGGCCGAAGGTAATCTGTGCACATGAAACGCAATGTTTGTGCATTGTTATTACCATCGGCAATAACAGTTACTGTCGGTTATGTCCGACGGTAATGCTTCAGATCCGAACACTTAAACGAATTTGATTTCTCTTGTTCCCATTTTGTTTTGTCCATACTTCCTCTTCTTCTTCTCTTTCCTTCGTCCTCCTCTCCACTCCCTTGTTCAGTGACCTCCCACCGTCACGCCGGTCGACCATCGTCGCTCCACCACCACGGGTGCAGCACAAAGCCAGCATGGTACGCCGACCGCAGTCGCGGCTCCACCTACGCCCACTGTGGGTGCAACGCGGAACCACCACCGCGGCTCCACCGCTAGGTAGAGGTGATTTTGTTTTTTCCTCTGTTTGATAGTTGAGAACTTGTTGTAATGTATGAAGTTGTAGGTAAATTGCGGGATTGAAGGAGACAGCGGTCACGGTTTGAAGAAGAAGAAGAGCGGGAGGTCAAGGTTTGAAGAAGAAGAAGAAGTGCACTTGATTGAACCGAAGGTACAAAAACATTATGTGTGTCAAGCATTTGGCATTGTTTAGTAGTTTATGATATTTTGTAATGCATTTAAATAATTTATGTTTTTAAACATTTAGGGATTCTTAGCATTAATTGTAAAAATTACTTTGCAAAAAGACCGGGACGCTCTTTATCATGCGCTGGGGGGGAATCCATCGAATTGCACTTCGAAGAGCCCAACTGGCTTGGACTCATGCACGTGAGCCCAGCTCCCTTCTCAACTCTTTTAACCAATATAACAACTACTAAAGATATATAAACACTTAAAAGGTTTGTGATCTATCTAATGTGGGACTAGAACTTTTGAAATACATAACATAATAGCAAACATGAAAACTAGCCAAAACTGGACATTAGTTGGGTGTTCAAATATTTCTAAGTAAATAAGTGGAAATGGAAGAAGAACGAGGTGAGGACAAGATGCTAACCCTCTCATTATTAAAAGAAAAAAATTAGAATTAAAAAAGGTGAGGACAATATTTTGTTGTTGTGATGCGTGACAGGAAGAGGGAAAAGGATAGTGAGGTCGCCAGAGATATATCAGTGGGAGTGGGATGGATGACTTTTGTTGGTTACTTATCTTGTGATTGGCATAGGATGGAAGAAAGAATTAGCTAGCAGCTAGAGGAAAAAGAGAGAAAGATTGAAGGTGACAAAAGACAAGGGGCACTTTCTCTTTCTGAAATTTTCCATGTGTAGCATACCTGATGAGAAAACCATCAGTAATGACAAAAAGATACTAATGGATTGGGAAGAAAACAATATCCATGTTCCTCCTCTATGCTATTTGTTTACTAATGGACCTGTTTCTTTTATTCATGCTTCATTGCTTTGGTTATGTAATGCAATCGTATGTGTGATTTGATTAAGCTATGAAATCCTTGTTATTGAACGTGTTTATACTCATGATTGCCATTGGATGTACTAAAGAGCCTTTAAATTTTTTTTGCATTAGTTTGTGTACAGATGATTTCAAATAAAAATTCTTAGCCAAGCTAATTTGAAGATGAAGCTTATATTTCTCTCTATCATACTTTCAAGCCTTGTTGCCTTAGAGAGGGTGAATCAAAATGAAGCTAACTCATATTTCAAAAGTTTTAGTCCCACATTGGTTAAATCACAAACCTTTTAAGTGTTTATATATCTTTACTAGTTGTTGTATTGGTAAAAAGAGTTGAGAAGGGAGTTGGGCTTGTGCGCATGAGTTCAAGACACTTGGGCTATTCGAAGTCCAATTTGATGGATTCCTCTCCCCCCGCGCGCACGATAAAGAGCGTCCCGGTATTCTACTTCCCATATATGTCGTCCACCACATCTCCTAACATAACATGTAAACAAATAAATATTTACTATTAATTAACTCCAAAATATTTATTTAATAATTTTTTATTATTTATAAATTACAACAATCAATTATAATTATTTATTAATATAATTATCACATATTATTAAGACAAATTTAATTAAAATTTTCTTTTTTGAATAATTTATTTATTACCGCCGGTTATATCCGACGGTGAAGGAATAAAATATAAACAAATTTATCGTCGGTGTTGACCGACGGTACAAAGCGAATAAAATATTATTATATTACTGTCGCCTTCGACCGACGGTAAACCGGTTCAAATGTACTTAAATGTGAACCGGTTTACGTCGGTTTATACCGCCGGTAATTACCGTCAGTTGTCATTTTCCGATGGTAAAATGATTACCATCGATAACTTTACCATGTGTCCACGACCGACGGTAATGCTGACGGTAACGTGAAAATCAGACGGTAACTCCGACGGTAATAATCTATTTTCTTGTAGTGCTGGTTAATTCGCGGGTCCTCGGGTAACGCGTTCTCGGGTCTGGAGGGTCCGCAGATCCATGGTTAAGACTGGCGAATGGGCCTTTGTGGCCCAGTCCATAACAACAATTATAGTTGTGTATGAAGCTGAATTTCAATTGAATATATAACATTATTGATTCAAGAATAGGTGGTCCTGTGACAAAGATTGAATATTCAAAGGATTTGATGTACGGACATATATAGAAAATGAAAGCGATGTGGGAAGCGCGTGAATAGGAAATTTCCATGTAAACCCACAATGAATTCGAAAGCGAAAATTTTCTCATTTCACTCGTAATTGGATCGCTGTTTAGCCTTTTTGCAACTTTGCCTAACTTTCTCTACTCATTCATTCTCCGAAACCGCTACTGGCATATTCCATCTTCTCTCCCCCTATATATATACATATCCAGTATGTGCATGATTAAAAAGTGCACTACGCAAAATATATATATATATAACGAAGCAAAACTTTTAGTCGTTCTCGTTTTGTCTTTACTTTCAGATAGTGAAGAGAGAAAAAGATGGAAAACATGCCACCGGGTTATCGTTTTTACCCTACGGAAGAGGAGTTGATTTCGTTCTATCTGCACAAGCAGCTCGAAGGAGTGAGGGAGGACATGAACCGTGTTATTCCGGTTGTGGATATATATGACTATAGTCCATCGCAACTCCCACGTAAAACACCTCTTTAACTTGATTCCTTTATTTTTTTATTTTTTTATTTCAAAAAGTGTCGTCCTTTTTGCGTACTTAACTATGTCAATGGCATATAGATTTATCCTTTTTGCGTAGTTTGCAAGTTGGTTTGAATTTGATTCTCTGAAACGAAGTTCTTGATCTTGACCTTCTCTTCTTTGATAACTAGTAATAATTTCATTCTACGTTCCGCATACCTAGTAGTTAATTATGCCTCATAGTATTTTTCTATTTTTTTTTTTAATCAAATCTCTTTCTTCCTAAAAAAAAAATTGAGGAGTTTTTCCTTAAAAAAAGGTTTAAAACGTCCTTGTTGGTGCCAAGTCATGTTATGGGTCAGTGGGAATGGGTGTCCTTAATTATTGGCGATGTAGTTTCTCTCCGACTTCGAGATGCTTTTGCTTGTGAAATTAAGGTTACATACATATGTAACTTATCAAAAAGAAGAAGAAGCAGCTTATTACGTTAACAATTAGTATTTTATATCTTGTTAATTTTTCTCTATTGTTTCAGAAATATCAGGAGAGGCGAGTGTGAGGGACACGGAGCAATGGTTCTTCTTCATTCCGAGGCAAGAAAGCGAGGCCCGGGGAGGGAGGCCGAAGCGGCTCACCACCACTGGCTACTGGAAAGCCACCGGCTCTCCGAATCACGTTTACTCTTCCGACAATCGCATCATCGGAATGAAGAGGACAATGGTTTTCTACAGCGGAAGGGCCCCACACGGGAAGAAGACCGATTGGAAGATGAACGAGTACAAAGCCATTGATGCCAATAATTCTGAACCTTCCTCCTCTTCAGACAACAACGCTGTTCCCTTGGTACGCAACGTTACATAATAATAAATAAACAACTTTGTTTTTTTGACATAATCGCCTCCACACAATATATCAATCAAGGGTTCACTTTTTAAAAAATAGGTTCCATGATGTATTATTATGAGAGATATGTTTGAAAAATATTTTTTATAAATAAATATTCTAAAAAAATTAGGGCTAGCTAAATCACGTATTTGTGCAATTAGTTTATCTTTAAGAGCTGTAGTCTCTAGTTTTTGTTCTACCTTCACCACTATTCTCAAAACTCTGACAATTTGAACTTTTTCTTTTTGTCGTCAAACATCAGTATCTAGGGGCTTTTAGTACATTGGCTACGTCTAACTCGATAAATTAAATGACTTATTTAAATAGATTGTCTTTTTTTGGCACTTATTTTTTTATTTTCAGAGTTCGAACTCAAACTTGAGGCTACTGGTTAAGGAGTTTGAGTTCCGTACTCTAACCAACCATATATATGTTGTTAGACAATTTGGCCTTTTAAAATCCTGTGAAACGTTGATTGAATTCCGTGTGTGTGTGTGTATTGATTTAGTGTCAAGATGATAATTCAGTTCTAGTTTTTCTTAGGTCATAATTCAGTTGTAGCTTTTCTTAGATTTTTGGTAGTTCAGTTTTATATTATTATAGGAGGTTAATGCAGTTAAATTAATAATTAAGATATATAGCTATAATTTATTTATTTATTTTCTTTCAATTAATTGGCAGTTAAGGCAGGAATTCAGCTTATGCCGAGTGTACAAGAAAACAAAGTGCTTGAGGGCGTTTGATAGAAGGCCAGCACCAAGGAGGGAAGTGTATCCTAATAACAAAGTTCAAAATCCACATCAAGATGATCAGAACCAGCAGAAGGGTTCAAGTTCAACATCTTACAATCACGATCATCATCAAAACCCTCCTCAGTCAGGTGCGGCGAGCTCGCCGGAGAGTACTTCATGCTCCGAAGAACATGAACGGTATTCTCATGATCACAGTGGTCAGGTAATGGATGTTGGAAACGAGCCTATGCTGGATTGGGAGCAAGTGGATTGGTTCTTGGGATCACTCGATCAACCATGACAAGCAACTAGTGCAAGTGCCACCAACCCTTCCTCCATCTAGTTAGTTATATATATACAGAAATTCTTATCTACTCGGTGGAGGAAATCAATGTTATTTCCTCGCTAGCTCTTTGGTATAATCTCTATCTTTTATTACCATTTTTTTTCCTATTATTTTCTTGACTAACAAATGATCAAGACGTGTTGTGGTGCATGAATATGAATACTCTATGGAGGACAAAAGAAGTACTCGTTATATGTAACGTGTCGCATAATTAACCTCTACGTACGTACTTAACTTCATTAAGTTCATTGCCTTTCGCTATTGAAGTGTTCAACAATCGAGCTAATCTTTGAAGATATGTATGTAATGACCAATTTGTTGTATCAACTATCAAACTCTATTCATGCAAGCTAGTTTCTTTTGGACACTTTACAGGCTATTTAATTTTCACCGCAAATTCTACTGCAAAGTTGTTTTTTCGCCACAAATAATGTATTTCTTTTGTTGTAAATTTTGTCGCAAAACATTGTTTTTCTGGTAGAGACCTCCCTTTTTTTATGCATACATCTTCATCATGAATGGAGGATAAATACAACACTCCCCACGCCCAATCATTTATGTGGCGATGGTGAGATTATCTTTCTTTGAGCTAATTAGATTTAGAAGAGTTGATTAATTTAGAGACTTCTTAATGAATTAACTTCATTCATGTGTGGCTTAGAATATCTGAAAAGTTAACTAGTGTCATTAGGGCACTAGTTAAAGAGTTTAAAATAGAAATGTTACGATAAAAAATGTAAGCATTAATGTTTTTAATGCATTGAAAATATTAAAAACGCTCACATCTTTTTTACTTTAGACTCTTTAACAAGTATTTTAAAGACACTTGTTAACAAAATCCTTAAAATATTATAAAAGTGGAGCTGGGCTTTAAATTCAATTGGGATCTGGTGAGATAGATTCATAGAAAGCAAATACGCAATTCATTTTAATGAAGCCATCATTGAACAAAGGATAAGAACAGGATTTTTTTAAAAAAAGCGACAAAAATATGAAAAAAATTAATATATGGGTTCTTTGTAAAATTTACAATTGTATGGTTTCCTGAAATCGATGGCACATGTGCTCATTACAATTTTTTTTAAATACTTGAAATTGGCGTCACTTGTGTCAATTTCACGTTTTGCTTTTTTTCTTTTTTTAAATACCTGAAATCAACACCACGCGTGCTGATTTTAGGTTTTACTTTTTTTTAAAATATAAAATTTGATTAATATATCTAGAAATAAATTAACACAATGATCAATGAACAATCCATTCGAGTCTTAAAGATAAAACAATTTGTGTCAGAAAAGATAATCCCTTTAAATGGGTCTTTTAGTTTCTTAAACCACACATAGTCGATAGATTTAAGATCAACTGATTATCAATGGTTAAAGGAAAAAAAAAAAAGGTGTGGCTAGTTGGCCAAGTCATTGAATTTTACAGTCCACCATGATCAAACTGTTTCAGTCTATACAGTTGTGATTTACGGTTAATTTTATGGTTTTTTTTCTTTTAAATATATTGTTTAAGAAAGGGTTTTGCTAGTAAGTTCATTAATAACACTCGTTAACGAATTTAAAAGAGAAATTTTTTAGTTTTTTCTTTGCATTCAATGTATCAATAGGGATGGAAATGGGCAAAATCGAGCTAGACTTTGGTTTAAATAGATCTGACATGCTTCCAAATTACTCTACCTGAGTCTGAACCTATTACTTGTCATGCTTTTTTTTAAGGTTCTGCCTTACATTTTTAAAAGTATGGTTTGACCCAAAAACCTATTTATAGGTCTAATTAAAACAAAGAAGATTAAAAATTTAGATGTTATTTTTCATTAAAGTTATACATATGGTGTGTTTAATTAAGCCATTAACAAAAAGTATAGGACAAAATATTTTTTCAGTCATTTAAGTTTAACATTGTAAAAATTAGCATGAAAGAAGGTGAATTATACCAGTAACTACAAAAGAAGACTATTCTACAAATATTAAAGTGATATAACAAGAAAAAACAAATTAATAGGTATTATACACTCTATTTTTAAGGGAGGAAAATAAATGAGAAGTAAAAAGATTTTGAATATCATCATGTCATATCATAATACTATAATAGAATTTTTTATTCAACAATAAGGAAATATAATATATATATATATATATATATATATATTATAAGTATGCTGGTTTTTGAGTCCTACAGGCTTATTTTATATCTTATGACTTGACTTATTCAACTAAAATAATCTTTTTAAAAAGTTTTGGACTGATATATTTATTAAATGGATTAAGTTGAGTTAGACTTTAAACGAGCTGAGTCAAAATCCTCTAATGGGAGGCCTAGCCTATTTCCACCCGTATACATCAAAAACATAAAACACTTATGTTTTCCCCTTCTCACATGGTCATTCAACTTAAAAAATGATAAGTTAATCCTTGGATTTTGCAAACATTGGACTCGTTACCCTAAGTAATTCCTGAATATTCATAGTATTATCCTAACTAGCCGCTGAACAATTTAATTATTTTCTCTTAGGACATGAGGTAAAGACTAACGAGTTCAATGTTTGCAAAGTTCAGAAATAACCTGTCACTTTTTTAAGTTAAAAGATCAAATAAGATACAAATATAAAATTTACAGACCAAACAATGTATTAACCATTTTTCTTCCTATTGTTGTTTATAATGCTTTTAAATATTCGATTTGCTTTGCTCAGCATTTTACATCATAGTGTGGCCATTTGCCACAACTCAGTGACCAATGAATAGAGAAATAATGAACAAAATAATTAATGAAGGAGAGTGACGCCCCCAAACCTCAAAACCTTCCTTTAGAAAATTTCTAATTTTTGTAAATATTTGATTTTTTTTCCATCGACCTAAGTTATAATGGTTTGTTGACCTACTAAAGATGCCATTGTAGTCATTGGCAACTCAATCTAAACCCTAAATCCAAAGTTAACTGCACTTGACAACAACTCAAGTTGAACTCTGCCAAACAAAGAGGAGTGTCCTCAAATTGTCTCTTTTAATTTCCTGTTTCGGGAATTACAATATTTTTTGCTCGTGGAATTCATGAATACATGGAGCTAAGCCAAATTAAAGACTGATTTTTTTTCTTCTTCTAAGAAATCAGGTCTATTAAACTTTATAACTAATTTGGTCGGCTTTTTAGGCTGACTTATTATTGAAATATATCTTTTCCAATATTAGTTTTTTCATCAGTAATATTTGAATTTAAAACATTTTGTTAAAGAAAACTATTCACAATCAAACTACTTAAATCAATCAAACATTCATGGTCAATTAACTAATAAGGTGTGCCTTTATTATGAGAAGTTGTGTGCTATAATTAATGAAGATATGATAATGTCAAAAAGATTGTGGGCTATAATGCAATAAGCATTAATAAAATGAATATAATAGTTATGTACTGACAATATAAAATTTATATTATTATTCAATCAAATTAATTTATATACATAACTTTTCATATAATAACTAAAGCATTCACTTTTTTTTTATGTGACAACATTATAATAATGTAAAATACTATTAATTGTTAGTACATAACCATTAAACTCTAATTAATAACATTACTAAAACAATGTAATGATATTATATATATATTGGTTTACACAATATATATGAAACTTTTGGGAGTTTGAGCTAGATATATTGTCCCAACGTATTTGTTGGTTTACTTTTAGTTTTAATAATACAATAAATTCAGCAGTTCCCAAATTAGGATTTTTTTTTGGGTCATTACCTTGTTATTTCAGAGTTGAAGGGCGAGTTTGTTGCCATGTTGGTGACTGACTTTCTGCATTGCAATAATAACAAGAGTACAGTCATGTGCACATTATTGTTATCAATATTAAAAGTGGTCTCAACGAGTCGGACGAAGAAATGAGTAAAAAAATAATAGATACTGATCCTTTGCAGATTCCGGAAATTACGTCGAAGTCTACTACTATGAATAACAAAAACTTTTTGAAAAAAAAAACTCCACCGTAGTCTCTTTGAATTTTGATTTTGCTTAATTTTGTTCTTCTCAAATATTTTTGAACATTTTTATTTTTCTCAATTAAAAAATCAAAAACATTATTCATTTTATTTGATTTACTAACGGTGATTGATAACATGACAACACGTCACCTTTTTCACGTATACAATCGAGACACATGAACTTCTAACTTAGTCCCTCTTAATTTCAAAAAATCGGCATCGTTCCTCAAATTCCAAATTTTTTCAGCAAATTTCGTCCCTCTCAATTCAAAAAAGCAGCATCGTTCCTTTCGTCCGCTTGACTAATAGTGACTATTAATGTGACAATTAACATGTCACGTCTCACCGTTAACCGTCAAGTCACTCCTTTCCACGTAAGCATCATTCCATGTATGAGACTCATACTTTAACCACTAGACTACTAGTGTTATAGTTATATGATGTTGCATATATTTTATATATTTTATACTTGAATTGTATTACTAATAAATGACTCAAAAAATTAAACTTTTGTTACTACCAAGCAAATAAGTGTCAAAATTTTCCATATGTGAGACTGACACCTTAACCACGTGTCTTATTAAATTTATGTTAATCCTATTAAAATTTTAATAGCTCCGTTAACCTCATGCCACTCCCTTCCACGTAAACATCTTTCCATGTGTGATGCTGACACCTTAACCATTAGGTTACTAATGTTATTGTTATATGATGTTAACATATATTTTATATATTTTATATCTGAACGGTATTACTAATAAATTATTCAAAAAATCTAATGGCTAACAGAGCAATGTGACACGTAAACTGACACGTCAATAAACAATGTTAGTCAACGAGATTAATTTTTTGAATTAAGAAAAACGAAATTGGGCAAAAAAACTAAGTTCACCGAAATTGAAATTGAGAGGGACTAAGTTGGAGTTCATGTGTATTGCTTGCTTACAAGGAACGAGGTGATGTGACAGTAAAAGTGTCACGTCCTTCCGTTAACCACCACATTATCAACCATCATTAGTGAAATAGATAGAAAGATTATCGTGTCTAATTTGTTTTGAATTGAGAGTGACAATATTGTCTAAAAAAATTTAGGAAGGACGAAGTTGATCGAAATCAAAATTCAGAGAGATTAAATTGGAGTTTTTTCCAAACTTTTTAGTCGATTCTCATAAAACATATTTTCTTCGGTTACATCCATATATATGTGAGCTTTCATGAAAACCAGAGATGACAAGCAGGGAAAAAATCAAGAGACAGAGACTAAACATGAATAATAATGGTGTATTATTGAAGGTTGTGCATGTTGGTTACAATTAGGTGCCAATATATAGACTAATAATAGAATCATAGCTTAAATGATAAAATCAAATTAAATCAACCTAAATTTGTTATGAATAAATCAAAATCAATCACAAATATACTAAATATACTAATTTATTTCTAACAATATACATGTATATAATTTTCGTAGCTTCTCTCTCTCTCTCTCTCTCTCTCTATATATATATAAAGTGCGAAAGGGGTGAAGGTTAGCAAAGTTTACATTTTTAGTAAGTTTGGATTTAAAGAGAAAATGCGAGGAAATAAAAAGAAGAGGAAAATGCATTTTCTCTTCATATGTTTGGATAAAAAAAATGAAAAGGAAGAAAATGAGAATTTTATTGAAATGACATAAATATTTAATATGTAATAAAAATTGTTGATTTTATTTAATTCTTCACATATTCTTGGTAAATTAATTAACTAAATCCTTTCTGATATTATTAATTTTTATAAAATTAATTGGTTGAATTAAAATTAATTTAATATAAATGTTGAAATCGTTATTAATAGACAAGTATTTTTAATTGTTTAGTAGGGTATAAAGGTCATTTACTATATCTACTCTTTGCCTCTCCAATTTTTGAGTGGACCCCACGTGATTGTTTCTCTTCCCTCAATTTTCTAGCCTAACCAAACGAAGCGAAAACTAAAAATCAGATTGTTTTCCATTTTCTATCGTCCCTCTTTCTCCTTAACGAAAGGACGGTTAATTAGATTAAAATGGTCATTTTCTCTCCTCTTCCACAATTTTAATGCTATGTCTATTTTAGTAAATTAGGCTTACTATTAATTGCAAAACAAGTTTTTCTCTCTTAATACTGACTAACTGCATTATTCTCGTCGACTGGGATTGGTCTAAGTGGTAAGCGATTTAGTATTGTTTAAGCAAGGTTCCGAGTTCGAGACCTTGTGTACATATTTTTTAAAAAAAATATAAAAATTAACATTATTAGGAGAGAATATATGTTTTGTAATTAATAATACATTTAGTTTATTAAAATAGACCTAACATTAAAATTAAGTGGAGAGAATAAATATTTTAGTCTAATTAAAAGTGTGAACCTCCCTAACATTTACTTAAAGAGTGAATGTTAGCCTTTTCCTCCTTACACACAGTGAGATAATTGATAAAGCTGCAACAGATGAGACTACCTCTTCCAAAATGATGGGCATAAAACAGTTAGATGGAACCCAAAATTAAAAGAAAATTTAAATTAATGAGATAAATGAAACATAAAAATGAATTAAACTATCATATCTTAATTTAATTAGTGTCAAACTTTATTCTTACACTTAAAATCACAAAAAAAAAATAAAATCACTCGCTTTGAGTGAATTTCTGCGTAATACACTACAACACTCATGTCTATGTAGAAAGTGTTGACTAGAAGACTCGAACCGTCCATCAAGGAATATATGGCACAGCAACAAGCAAGATCTTATCAAAACTTGTGAACTGTACCTATCAATCATTCATGGTGAGCCTTGAACGTCTTTAGCATGTTAACTCACGCAATGAAGAGTTTAACTTAAAAACATGATTAATATTTATATATATTGCTTAAGGTTTTTCAAAATTTGCATGCACTTTTCGCGATTAATATGTTTAAGGAAGCACTTTTAGTTAAAAGTAATGTGCCTTAATTGCACCTCTGATTTTAATTTATAATAACAATTGAAGTCTCATTTTGGTTAACTTTAACAATTAGGAGTATTAATTAATTTTTAAATAATTTACTTTTTCTAAAATATAATTACTAAAATAAAACACGCATTTAATCATATCGCTTGCAGCTTCTGGAAAGTGCGAGGAAGTGCCCCCAACAAGTCCAACAATCCAAGTGTAATAGGTAGATTGGTTGATTCTTTGAAACAAATTAGATGCAAACAAACCAAAAATTCGATTATGGGCTGGCATGGCATGGCAAGTATAATTGATAGTTGAGTGCTTGAGACTAGACTTCAACCCATTTTGGGGGAAGTAAATTACTCATACTTTATACTATGTAATAGGTGTAACGCGTTGCGATCATCACATCGTTGGAATTATTCGTTGTCGGAAAAGAACTGCAAGAGCAAGAGACAAGGAATCCACAAAGCCATGCTAATCAAAAGGCATACACCCAGTCATCCACAATAAAATTAAGGAGATTCTCTTTTTCAAGAATTAGTTTAAGGATTTTCCAAGTAGTTGCATGCACAGCTCGATCGTAGAAAGGAACTAAGAATGGTGCAGTGGTAAGGAGTTTAAATAATATGAATGTGGTTGATTTAGGGATTAAATTTCATTACCACCATCATAACAAAAAAGAGTTAAATTCATAGAGTTGAGTCTTAAACGGTATCAATGGTCGACAATGGAAGAAAAAATGTTAAAAGTGATACGGTCTCACTATTTATACATAAAAATAATAATCATTTAACGACCAATAAATAGAGAAATAAACATTGTTACCAAACAATATTACATGCTCGTGCATGCATGAGTTTAATATTGCTCATTTTTTGTGTTTGACAATTAATATTTTTCTCTCCGCTTAGGTGACTACTTTCAGGTGTACAAATAACTTTTTAAAAGCTATAAGTAGAAATTGTTAAGCAAAAAAAAATTGTATTCAATGTAACCTTAAAATGATTATTGTTACGATATAAACCTGAGTCCGAGGTACATCTCAGTGATTCGAGATAACATTGACTCATTCCACATTTATAGGACTCAGTCTAAAATCCTACAAGTAACTCGAGCTTTAAGATGTGTAACTGCTGAATAGGTAACCCCTTTGGTCTTTATGGGACATCTTGAGTACATCCACTCACGTAATTGGTTGTATGGTGATTTTGGCCATAGTTACAAAATAATCCATTGAACAAAATACAAGCATCCTCTCATAGTATACAAACATGAATCTCATTCATACCCGAGTACGTACTCTTTGTAATTATTACCTCATAATACTCACATATTGATTTGAGCGTTAGAGTGATTTTTATAAGTACTACATTTGCTGGATCAAGGACATCATCAGTGTCACCGACGTGCTCATTCATCTTGAAAGCATTTAGACTTATACTGGGTCAGGATTACAAGTTGCAGATGCATCTCAGTCCGTAGGAATTACTTACACTAGTTATTCTTTCAATAAAATATTTTTTTACTTATAACGTATTAACCAGTGTGAATATATTATAGTTTAACAATTCTAAAACATTTCGCTTAGAATTCATTTTCATAACAACCGATTTTACAATGAAAGAAATTCAGAATAAGACATATATACACACAATTCTATAAAATTAATGAGAATAGTTATTATATTAGGGTTTTACAATTTACACCCTAACATTTAACTATGTGTTGTAATTTTTGTGACTTTTAAAATGATTTTCATGAGATTAACTAGTTTGCTTTTTAATTTGACAATATATAGTTAGATGATTGTGTAAAAAATTACATGGACATTAAACAATCAACATTACAAGAATTACATTGACAATGAATTAAAATTAATTTTTAAATTAATTATTACACATCTTCATGAAATTCATGAATATAACGTTTTATTAATTGTTATTTAATAACATAGTCAGAGATACAAAGTTTTATACATTTATGTGTGTGTGGGGGGGTACGTAAATGAAAAGTTTAGTTATATAATAAAAAATTATAAAATTAATTGTTTAATAAGAAAAATAGAATGTTAACTTTCAACCAATCCAAATCCTTATAATTAAACATATAAGACTAATTTCACTATTTTTTCTCTTTTAGATTTTGTCCACTAATTATTATTTTTTTTAAGATTTTAATGACATTTACATTACTTAAGTTTATTTTGTCTTGGTGGGTGGCTCGCTCGGTGCTTGCTTGCACTCCCTACAAGTGTTTGCCATCTAAAAAATTGCATGCTTCGGAAAATATTACTTTAGGATATAATAATAAAAAATTGTTTTAACTCAATATGTTAACCGAAAAAGTGGATTATCAAAATTAAGTGAGAAGACGTCTACTTTAGAGTCAATCTTTGTTTTTATTCACTTTATTACCAAACACGGCTTCCCCTTGCTGCTTGGAAAGAGAACTTTCGTTATTCTGCCGACAGTGAAAACTTAAGTCTCCACTACATTTCATGAGATAAGATAATTATTTAATTTTTCGTAGTCTCGTTGGCAAAGTGACTTCTACGATGACTAAGTTAAGTTTGATGACAAGTTTAACTTAAAAATAGGGATGTAGTTTTGTCATATAATAATCATCCTGATAGAAGGAAATAGTATTAGCAAGTGTTTGAGACTCACCTCACTGAAAAATGAGGGGTGCAGTTGTGTTCAAAGTTATTCATACATGATCCGTTTAGTTGTTGAGACATGACTGATTTATAGAGACATGAGAATAGAGACATAAAATATTAGACTAAAAATCAATTTTGTATTTTATTTAGTGATGATATACAAGACATAATTTATTGTATTTGTATCATATTTGGTTTTGTAGTAATAAGACATAAAAATATAACAAATGACTTAAAATACTATTTGAATCTTATGAAAAAGATCCTCTCTCTGACCTCTGATGGCTGGGTTTTGATGAAGACAAGAGACATCAACAAAAAGAAAGGAAAAAGATGAAGACATATCTGAAAAACTAAAGAGCTCAACAGGACAAGTCAAATCCGCTAAAGATTCAAGCTTATATTCAAGTGTTTTACCTTAGAGTCTAATAGTTAGCATTTTTATGGTATAATGATTTAAGGCTCATAGGTTATTGCACTAACCCAAGTGAAATGCTTTTCATAGTTAAAATCAATTAGAAACACTTAACTAGGGTTAAAACATCTTTAATATCACTTTCAGCCTTGCTGTAATTGATTACAGAGAGTTGCGTAATTGATTACACTGTTCAAAAATTTGAACGTTGACAACGGCTAATTAGTGTAATCGATTACAGCAGTTCAGTAATGAATTACTAGCACGAATAGATGTGATTTTTCATGAATCAATGTGTTGTTTGGCATTTGAAAGCCATGGCAATGGTTCATGAAGAGTCACCTATGTCTATATAAGTCTAGAATTCGTGCAAACATAATACACAATTTCAGAACACATTATTACTTTCATTTTCACAAAGTTCTGACAAAATTTCAATAGGAAATTTCAAAGTTGTTTCAATCCAAAACTTTTTTTTAAAAAAAAAAAACCCTTTGAGCCTTAGTTGTCATATCATAAGTGTTTTCTATCCAGGAACATCCAACCCTAAGTTTAGGATTGACAAAGCCATTATATTACTTCTTCAATAATTGTGAATTAGTTTTAACACCATAGTGTTCGGTGTGGTTCTGTTATTCACCGTAGTGTTCGGTGAAGGCACTGTGTAACAAGGGGGACAAGTTTGTTCTCTTATAGTTGTCGATGTAAGTGCCTTGGGTGTGAGGTTGTACACAACACAAGATTACATAGTGAAAAATCCCTGAATCAGAACAGGGGACTGGACGTAGCCATCGGTGGTTTGAAGGTGAACCAGGATAAAACTCTTGGTGTGATTTTCTCTATCATTACACTCTTTACTTTCGGCAATTTATATTTTCGCTACACTACAATTTTTAGTGTTTTAATTATTGTTGTTTACTGGTTGAATTTCATGTGTTAAGGTTTAAATTCTATTTGTTACATTAGTTATTCAAACAACAAAAGAATTGAGAGAAACCTAATTCACCCCGTCTTAGGTTGCTATCCGTAGTTACAAATCTCCTTCAAACTCATTTATAATTTCATTTAAACTCTGCCCCCATATCTCAGTAAAACAGAGGAATAAAAAATAAATTAATTTTCTATTTTAGGACTCAAATTTTTGTACATGTTTTCATAATCAAACAAAAATTTATGTTCCCGTATCCATGTATTTATATCGTGTATCAACAACTAGACTTAATAATTTATTAAAGAGAATAAAAATGGTGGCTCAATTGGCAAGATCCAGCTATATTCATACAAGCAATCATGTTATTCGTATCATTACGAAATATTCATTAAATTATGAGCTAACAGTACAAGCAACATCTCTGTTGATGATCGTGTGTCAAGGGATAAGTTTACAGCTAAATTATTTTAAACGTCGTTTCGATTATGTATAACTAATCTATTTTTAAAATTACTTCTTTTACGGAGTACAACTTTGAGACACTGACCCTATTTCGTTTTTCTTTTTCTTTCAAAACCTCCGATGACTCTCACCACCTTTGGCTTTGATCTTGTAAGGTGTTAATCCTCATATTTTGCTCAAATAATTTTGCATAGCCTTTTTCTACAAGACTATTATTGCTTTAGATTTCGTATATCTCGAGTTGTTCAGATTATGCGCTTGGAAAAACAAATTCAAGTTAGGAGTAAGCAGGAATGATGACAAGAAAAATAAGTCAGAGAAAAAAAAATTGTGCAGATCTGGGCTGAGATGAAAATCAGAGTAACGATTCATTTTTTCTATCTTTTTTTCCTTATTCAACAATGATAACCTTATATGCACATAATCGTTGAATCTTGCTCTCAAATTGAAATTATACTCTTCATCTGGTCCAGCATGGTAGTCCTACTTAATGTTTCACACCTCTTTCATCACAATTATTCGCAAATATCTTGGCATAACTTGACGAAAAGGTAACTTAAGGCAGAGCTTTATAGACGGTTGATCATACATTTCTTTTCCCATGGTTGTCGTAATTTCCACTATATGGTTTTCCTTCTTCCAGGCAACCAACCCTAATGACTAGCAGGATGTCAGAACTTCATGGAATTTGTTATCACCAATCGTCATCAAGGCTCGCTTGGTGGAAACACATAACAGTACATATAAATATGAAGAACGATACAAGCTCGATGAGCATTGCTCCTGTCTCAATCATATGAGCATGCTTAAGGATTATGGGAATGGCTATGCTCCCAATTGCTGATGCTCCAGTCAAAAATTTTGCAGCATCTATCCAACTGCAATGTAAAATATCAGATGTTATGCTATTGCATACTTGTATATAATCCTGAACACAAATTTCGTTTAAAATTTTGTTGCAGTACTTGTATTGAATTGGAAAAGTCATCATATAAATAAGTGCAACACCCATTGATAAAGGCAGTGAAAAAACATACATCAGAATAGCAGGTAAATAAAAGGATAATACCATGGAAAATATTTTATACAAAATCAGAGAACTTATATGAGCTATTAAGGGAAACAGAGATACTTACCCCCCACCATCGCGGCTCATCAGAAAATGAGTCGATCCACCTCCGAAGAATAAGCAAGGCATAGGTACCAGCACATACATGAGAGCTGCAGGTGCAATGTTCTCACCATTAATTTTTTCCAACTAATAAACAAGATTTCCAGCTTATGAGTCTGACTCACCTGATAACATGGGCCACCAATTGTTGTATATTGCACATGCCTGTCACAACAAATGAAAAGCCTATGGGTCAGTTTGGGTCTTAATATATGGGTTAACTAATCCCATCTTAAAAAATCCCATCCCATCCACTCCAAATGGGTTTTGAGCAGAGAACTCCAAGTTTGAATACTTCAGTGCTCAAGAACTAATTTCAATAGTTTTGTTTGGATGAATCGAAATTATATGCAAATTTGGCTGCTGAAATAACATGTTCTCCTCTTCCAGAAAAATTTATCACTACAGAACCAAGAAGTAAAGCACGGAGAAATAAACCAGCAGCAGTTATTTTTTTAATAAAAAAACACCAATATCAGTCATGGCTCAGAAGATTCAAGAAAAGAGGGCTAGTTCTTGTAAAATTGGTCTGGTTAAATTTTTATCATCTCCATTTTCTCTTCATTGGTTGATCCTTTATTCATGAAGCAATATTACATTTTAAAAATAACAACACTTCTCATTCTATATCTTGACTCATCAAACATCCAAACAATTACTAGATTCTTCCCTCTACTTCCCACTCCTTTCCTCCCCAACCAGTCACCCACCTATTCATTATGAACCATTCCTGTTGTTTATCTAAAGATCCCAAACATGTCATAAACTTCAGAGTCAAGAGGTTTGTCGACATCTTTAAGCATATAACAAAACTTGACTCTGAAAGAAACCATGGTTCAAAAAGTTAATGTATTACAACTAAGAAATTATTATTGGCAGGTTTGACAGCTATCCTTCAGCAGGGTTGAACAAATTGCTTTTTCAGGAAGATGGTATGCTTTTACTATTTCACTTGACAACTGCTATACACTAATGCTATATATTCACCCAATATTTCAACAAACATTACTGCTTGTGTGGTGCCATACATCGTACAGGACTTTGCTTAACTCTTAAAGTAGTTTAAGATAGCAACATGTCCTGATGCTGATTTATTTTACAACCTAAAAGCAAAAGGAATACTTCAAAGTATAGTTGTCCACTTCAAACCTAACATTGACGGAACATAAGTGTGAAAAGAAAATTGTTTGGGAAACCTAACTTAATAACCTACGTATCAACCTACACACTTTAATGAATGACATTTAGCATTTTAAGGGACAAAATAGGAAGTAAAATACCAAATGTCATTCATCAAAATGAGTAGGTTGATTTGTTAGGTTTCCCAAGCATTGCTCTTGTGAAAATGAACAAATACCAGCAGATAGACACTACTCAGTTCATTTCAAGCATTTAGGACAAGCACAATTAGTCTCAAGAAGGAAAGCATACCAGAATCTGTAGCAAAATGCTAGCCGAAAACATAAAAGCCAGCCCAGCAAGGCTGCATACCACAGAAGAAGAAAAAGGTTGATTAGATTTATTTTGGAAGATGATCATCGTACAAAGATGAAAGGTCAGAGTTTAGTTTTCAACTTACACTGCAAATACAAGAACAGTCCGAGAACACCAATTTGTAACAACAGATACAAGAAAAAATCAGTAACATAGTTAAAAAATATATATTACTGGAAAAAAAAAACAGTAGAAGAAAAGCAATTGTAAACTCTCAGTAGAAAACACTACAGCAAGAATTCAGCCACAGCACAGCAGTATAAACTCCAAAAGTACAAATTAATCGACAAAAGACAATTAAACATAATAAGAGTGGCCTGACACTAAATTTAAGCTATAGTTCAGGAAAAGTTAATACCTATGCATCTACATTGTAAGACAATTTAATTTCTGGATACTCAACTTCTCAAGCACTTTCAATAGGTAAACTTGTGACAGCAACACACACACCCACACACGCATGCCAGGTGGCCTATTAAGGACTTCTAATCTTACCATCTAAGCTACCCTGCAACCTGAGCTTTATGTTCTTACCTTCAACTTCTACTCAACATTTCAAATTAGTGTCCATTCATCCGTAGTTTCGCACATGAGTGGCACAAATTTCCCAATTTTATTACAGCCTGGAGTAACTAAAGCTAATATCATTTTTAAACAAAAAAAAAATCGCGGAATTCTCTATTCCTGAGGCAATTTCATCTAAACCTAACAGAAAGCCAATGTACTGCTACAGAAAATCACTACTCAAAACCCTAAATCGCGAATTAGCTTAATCCGCGAGTTGTACAAAACCCAATTGCAGCAATTGAAAGCGAAATCAGTGAAGGTAACAAAAGTGATTGTGACCTAATTGGAGAAATAAAGAGGATCGCAGAAGAAAGAGAGGGATGAAAGAAGCAAAGAAATTGAGAGCGCGTACCGTGTACAGTCATCGCCATGCTTGAGGTGGGAGCTACCTTTCTCTCTTGCTAGCGACGGAAGAAGGAAATTTCTCGAATCAACGGTGAAAAAGTTGCAGAGGCTGTTCTCCAAATCTTAAACCCAGCTTTTCTTTCTGGCGGGTTTTTTTTTTTTTTTTTTTTTT
>QANU01111459.1:560238-580392 GCA_003254905.1 Nissolia schottii
TTTTTTTTTTTTTTTTACTTTAGAAATTAAAACATTGTTGCAATGAGGTTTAATGCTCAAATCTCTTATCACTGAACCAATCATAATAACTTTAAAACACTTATTATTAGTAAAGCTCTAAACATAATTTATAAAATTATAATAAGATATTATGACACTGTTTAAACTATTCAACGTTCCTACCTATTAAAACAAGGTTTACTTATCATTGTTGTAAACTTTTTGTGATTCAAAAATGTGTGTTGATCAACTTTACAATAATTCCTTCTCCCCACGTCAAACATAACAAATTTAGAGAATTTTTTTGACAAGGGATGAATTAAACTCCCTAAACTATTCACGATTATTTACGAATTTCATTACCACTGCATTTTCCCTTCCTACATTCACACTATGAAGAATTACATCAATCAATCAACATATATCAACATAGTTACAATGCGCAGACCAATTTGCAAACTACTTAATCTACACGTCACGAGTTATGATTGATTAATATGTTAATCTATTTAAGTGTCTTTATTTTGTTGAACTAATTAGGAACAACCACAAATTACAAGTCAATTTCAAAAAAGCTCAAATTCCATACAAAACATGCTTAACTTTTCATTGATGAAGTGCAAAAGATAATGATGTTACATGTAACTTTACAACGGTCTTTTTGTAATGGATTAAAATTATTTTTTAGATATGATGGACAAAAATTATAGATAAAGAAAAAGACATAATGTGGCTGCCCTGCGGACCAGCGACGTAAGCCAATGTTGTTATAGGTCCATTTATTTCACGTAGAAAATATTACACCTTGAGTAGCTGCAATTTGTTCAAGAAAGCAAGCGCAATCCAATTCCACTGCAAAGGACACCAACACACGTGATTGATCTCAGCTGTGGATCCATACCACGTCAAGGGCTCCACGTCACCACCACCAACAAAAACAGTTCCCCGTTTCCACCACATCCCAAATCAGAGCCGTGGAATCATCACTAACGTAGCACAAATGCCGTCGATATCAGGAGACCACGATACACCATTAACACTGGTCCCATACTTAACTCCAAGAAAGGCGTGGTTGGTTGCCTAATATCCATAACCACAACCGTGGCCATAAACCTCGGATCCCCTTTATCCCATTCCAAACGCAACAAAGGACAATCCTGAACTGGGTTCTCGTAAATTATGGTCGTTCCTCAGATCAAACACCCTAATGGAACCATCACCGGATACGAAAGCAGAGACGTTAAACCCGCCCCATAAGATATCGCACACCTCCTTATCGTGTGCCACTAACTGCGCATTCATGACCTCTCTTTCTATGTCCCAAACGGTGCACGTGGTGTCCACGCTGGAAGTTGCCACGAGGCGGATTAGCCGCTGATTTTGTTACGGAATAGTAGGGGTGTTCATAATCTAGTCTGACCCGCTAGTCCGGTCCGGTCTGAAGCATTTGGGCTGAATGGGATCTAATTTAAACCAGATTTTAAAAAATTCTTAAAAAAAACTCGATTTTAATTCATATCGAGTTCGGGTTTAGTCTCAGGTCACCCGACCTGACCCGCATACACTACTATACTATGCATTTCTTATTTTATTTCCTTTCCATCCATTAGCCCATGTCTAATTTGGTATCTATTGTAGTTAAACCATGTCTATTTTGGTGTATATTGTAGTTAAACCATGTCTACTTCAGTGTGTAGAAATGTATTGTAGTGCACTTATTATTTTTTCAAAAATGATACATGTACACCCAATTTTATACATTCATACATACACTATTAATAATTCACAAATTTTATTCTCATGAGTGCACAATCATTACAAACTTATAGGTAATATTCTCAATTATATTTAATTAAGTGCACAAACATTACAGACATTAAAACACAAACTTTATATATATAAGTATAAGGTGTATGTATGGTGTATATTTTTTGGTGTACGTGTAGCAGGACTATTTTGTTGTAGTGTTTGAAATTAATGAGTATTTAGTTAGGAAATATAATGTTTAGTTTGCAATTTTTCAACTTTATTTTTTAATAGATTGAGATAGTTTTGACCCGTATTAGCCCGTTTTTTGCCTGGTTCAAATTCGGGTTTTAATTCGGCCCAAAGATGATCAAATCTATTGAGTTTAAAGTCGGATCCGAATCCTCAAAATTGGCTCAGTTTAAATATAAGGTCAGATTTGAGTAAAGACCAACCCGACCCATGAACACCCCTACCGACTAGGAGGGACTTTAGTTGAATGTGGTCATCGTGGATTTCCCATAGCCGAGGTTGTCACCTGAAGAGCTTAGTTACAGATATCAATAGAGGATCAATTTTAACGGGTTAATGCTCAGTTTATGATTCAGAGATGCATGTACTATCACCTGAAGTGGCCACAAGGTCTGGATTGGTGTCATCCTGAGAGGGGAAGAACATGAGGTTGGTTGGTGCGTAAGGGTGATCGAGTACCAAACGAGGGTCTTTGGTGAAATTGAAGGTGTCACAGTTGAAGTTGACGAGTTCGTCCTTGTTGGTGTAGTCTTCCAAGTAACTGGCCACGGCGAGGCGTGGGGTTTTACTGTGCCGCACTGACGACGCTTGGTGTGGACGCCTTCTTTCTTCTTTGGTGGGCTCTGCATGCTCAAGTCCACTTCGATGGAATCCTTTCTGAAATGTCACAAACTAATTTCTGCATGTCCAGGTAAAATAGAGAAATTCTTATTTACTAGCGGGTTAACGGAGTTGTGATATATAATTTCCCATTTTAATTTTTACATGAGTTTAAAACAAGATGTTTGTAAATTAAAATCAAATTGGGAACCAAAGAGGGCAGTTAGAATGTTGTAACTTTTTTACTACTTAGTGTAGATAAATTATTTGAGGAATCAAAATATATACTAGACATGTCTTATAAGTCAATCATACTTATTAATGTGATAAACGGGTGATGAAAAATTAGTGGGAGGCATGCACTTCATGCTTGCTAAGGTTTAAAAAAAAAAAAGGATAGTTTTGTTAAAAAAATATGTAATAGTTTTCATTTTTTTTTCTATTAAAAAATAGAGGGATTAAATGAATCAAACTAATTGTGACCAAAGACAATTAATTATACTTGCTCAATAACTTTATAATAAGATACTATTTTCAACTACTATCTATGATTTTTGGCAAATGTGGAACTGCAACCATTCATGGATATTTGTTGCTTTTGTTCAAATACTTTTCGTGCTATTTAGCACAGCTCTAAATGAATTAGAGTAAGAAATTTCTTATTCCAAGGGCAGCTAAAAATTTCTCATTTGAAAAACATTTTAATTGGACGTTGTTTGAAAAACATCGTTAAAGAGAAGCTAGAAAGGACTTACATTGCTGATCAGAACCTCAAAGCCTCCTATATTAGCTTCGTTGCAGACTGCAGAGAGTGAAGGTTAAGTGGCAAAGCAGATAAATATGAGCGCAAAATGGGAAGGTGAAGGCGTGAACTGTGAAAATTTGTTAACAATAGTTATTAAGACATTTGTTAGCAAACCCAAATGAAAATTTCTCTTAACTTTCAACTTTTTCTTTACATTTTTGGTCCAAACTAGAATTTTTCAATTTAAATGGACACGCGTCTCAACATTTTGGCAAATAAACTTAGATTATTGATTGTGAATCTTATTGTTTATTAAAAGACATTTGTTAAAGAGTTTAAAAGTAAAAACGATTTTAGTATTTTCAATGCATTAATAATTTAAAAGACTTGTACTTTCAAATTTCAATGAAACATTTCTGCTTTAGATTTCTTAGGACGCTTGTTAATTTTTCCCTAAATTTTACTAAATTAGGGCACTTTACACAAATAGTTAATTTGGCGGGTCGGGTCAATGGTTAGGTATTGTAGTATTTACGAAGCTGAAAATTTGGATACTGCAACAGAATTTTTAGCATGTTATCTGCCATTCCTCCCTATGTATTGAAGATCTAGTACGAACCCCAGAATCCTGAAGCAAGATGTCCTTATATATATGTTTAGGGAAAGAAAAGACAATTTTATCAACTATGTTTATGTGTCTTTCATCCTTGCTTTTGTTTCATTGTTTACAAAATAGTGATCTCAAATTCTCAGTATAAGAATGCAGTGATATTT
Organism: Nissolia schottii; assembly: GCA_003254905.1. Classification (NCBI taxonomy): domain Eukaryota; kingdom Viridiplantae; phylum Streptophyta; class Magnoliopsida; order Fabales; family Fabaceae; genus Nissolia; species Nissolia schottii. The sequence goes on from QANU01111459.1 coordinate 564,356, forward strand.
TCTACTTACCAAGATTGTGATAAGAAGGGGGCATGTATCATTCTTAACAAGATGTATTTAATCTGATTTCTGCAAAATTGTGACTTGTATTGCTTGACATGCAGGGACTTGGATTGGTTATCTCAATACAACAGGATTGCCTGCAACTGCAATCGAGTATAGAATCACTGATTCACTAGCAGACCCTCCTGAAACAAAGAAGAAGTAAATCTCTATAAGAGCTTGCTAACTTTCTTGTCATTTGTTTGTATTGGAGCACTTCTCTATAATTCTTATTGTAGTGCATTTGCTTATGGTACTTTTACTAAAATACAGGCATGTTGAGGAGTTAATTAGATTGACAGAGTGCTTCCTCTGTTACACCCCTTCCCCTGAGGCCGGTCCTGTTTGTTCAACACCTGCTCTTTACAATGGATTCGACACATTTGGCAGTTTTAACAATCTTGCCAAAGTATGGACTGTGTTAAATATGTTATGCAATGTCTCTTGTTAAGCTCACATTTTGTTATTCATACAAGGTTATCTGTTGATTACTTGGTAGTTCTTTAGCTTATTTAACGTAAGCTGATTAATATAATATGTTAGAGTCAGGTCTTTTATTTTTTGTGCAATGTTAACAGAATTAAAAAATTAGTTTCAATTTTATTTAGTTTTATTCTTACTTCACGAATCCTGATCAAGGTTTTATCATTTTATAGTTGAAAATGGGTGCCAAGAGATCTGATGAAAGAATGCTATGCATTGTGTTTGGTTGTGTGGCTTGTCTTGTACCCCTTGTAAATTACGATGCCTTGTTTCATGTAGTTTGGATACATTTCCATATGCTGGAACAACCACAACATGTGGATCTTTATACATGGGAGTTCCATGTGTCATACTGGCTGGTTCACTACATGCACACAATGTTGGTGTTAATCTTCTTAGCAAAGTTGGTAAGAAACTCTTCAGAATCTTTGTTGTCAATTTGCACTTAGTCTCCAGCACTTTTTCGAACGTATGAATGGTTGGTTCCTGTGTTCGGCCTTGTGATATGTGGAGTACCCTCAATCTTAGCCAAGTAGTGCTATGATGTCACTGAAACTTCCATGCTTTGCTGCAAGTTCAACAGTCTGAAACTTTTGTTTTGGATCCTCTAAAATGAGCATTTCACTTTAAAATGTAAATGGAAAGGATTTATCTTTAGAGCAATAAAATGAGAAGTTTGACCCATGGTCGTGTGCTAGATCTGACCAGAAGGCAGAAAAAAAAAATCTAAAAATTGAGACCTGGAAATATCGATGACAAGGATGAATTAGGTTTCAGTTTCACCCAACTTGTGAAATCTGGTTAAGTGCCGTCCGGTATATGCCATGCTGAAATCTCCATTTTCAATTGTAAAATGACAATGGAAAAGTAAATGTCTTTTCTTATTTATATTTCTTGTTTTTCAAGATTTGCGAAAAACCACAAAATCGGTAAATAGAAACAAAGAAAAGAAAATAAAAACATAAACCAAACAAATTCTAACTGATTCCACTTTCAAGTTTCAATAATATTCGAACATGCTAGAACCACTTTACTACTGATTCTACATTTTGCATTCATTATTAAATACTATTGTGGTTCAGCCACTACTACAGCTCGTGCTTAATCATGAAACCAAATAGGCAAGGATATTTTCAGTCACACCTCAATGCCAGGGAACCAATAATTTTTTCACATCATAAATATCATACAACTCATTTCAATCCTTCACTGATGTCCGTAGTATCTTCACGTCATGGATGGGCCTGAATAAGTAGAAGATTGAATTTAGAAAATGCTTGAATAATTTTTTCAATGAGTCCACAAAGGAAGATCAAAGAAAGTTCTTTAGTCTATCATGTAGATCAAATAATGTTTATAAAAAAAAAAATTGTTTCATGGAAAGTGCAGAGATAATCTAGTTGCCAAAACTACAAAGTGCAGCCATTTATCTTTCTTCTGTTGCCATAAATTTTAAATTGAAAGGCATTCATTGGCTATAAACTTCTCCTGTAACCATCAGAAGAATCATGGAAACATATTTGTGACTAATGCATGGAGCAAAACTTATAGCTATTTCCCAGATGACAAAGATAAAACGTTAATGGTATCATTCTCTAGGGGACACAGCATAATATAAGCAGAAGCTTTATGATCCCCAACGACCCAAGTTGTTGTTCAGAGTTTTGCAGCTAATTTTACGTGTCATTATTAGAATAAGAAATTCTAAGCAAGAGTACCGATTTATATGTATAGTATCTGAATCTAAACTGCAATTTTGAAATATATTTGACATACCTGTCAATGTTATCGGTTTGGACGCTACCGAGTCTTTTGATAATTTCCATCCCCCGACATACTCTACCAAATATTGTGTGTTTCCCTGGTTGAAACAGAAACAAGTAATCGAGAATCGTTAGGTATACCGAGCTTCTCATGATATAAATTAGAATGATTAATCAGAAAGTAACCAACCAAACTTAATCAACCATTCTGATGCTCAAATTTATAGCTAAAAATTTACCAGAGCCAGCTCCAGCAATTACTGAAAAGTGATATGTAGGACTGTAGATTTATTGTCCACCTTTAATGTATTAGAGAACTCAAACTGCTTTTAAAAGAAACTAAAGCAAGAAGAAAGCAAAAAGATATGGATACTCAGTCAAACGAGGAAATGCACTAAAATTTTCTTGCAGATGCATCAACCAAAAAAGGATAAAGAAACATATGCAAGAAGCTGTATCCTATGGGCTAGCCATTTTGGCCAACCCGAGCATCATAGCTCAGTTGACACATGAGTAATAAAACATACATAACCAGGGAGAACCTAATCCATCATCAATCCTCCACATTTAGACAGAACCATAAGTTGTAATATGCTTATGCAAATTGCTAGTACCCTCAGCCTATAAGGATCATGACTTAATCATCTGTCTTTTTTTCCCTTGTCTCCAGTGACCTCAGACTACATTGAATCATTATAAAGCAGTCATAATGACAGCATGTTTTACATAACTTGAGTTGGTGATTATGTGGATCAATCACCCAGAAGTCAAAAGATGAAAAGGAAAAAGGTCAACAGAATACAATTATGAAACCAATTTTCTTTTGATAGCTCTACAGAGATGGTATTTCGTTATTCGAAGTTTCCACATGTGAGACAGTTGGTGTGCAAAGTGCATGGTTTCCGTGTCCACAAACCAGTAATTTTGCATGCTTATTACCGAACAAAACTACTTCCCGGAAATATTTGTACAATTTTCAAGTTACCGCATTGAACAAAAATACATGGCAATTGAAGCTCAGAATCCTCACAATGCAAGTGGGTGACACAGCACAGCACAAAAATGTATCAAAATTACCGTAAACTATAGATATCGCAAAAATAAACCCACAAGCAACAATAAATTTCAAAAGTAGTGGCTAGCTAATTCTAAATTCTAAAGGCAGATAGAAAGAAGGAAAACATTACCATCAAGCGAAGGGCATGGTGCGAGAGTAATAAAGAACTGACTGCCATTAGTATTTGGGCCAGCATTTGCCATGGACAAGATACCAGCGCCAGTATGCTTCAACTCTTGTTTAATCTCATCTTCAAACTTTGGACTACAACAAACAGTGAGATAAATAAACAATGTGATAAATCATCAAATGACCAAAAGGGAGAGTAAAAAAATGACGATATAGCAATGCCATTCCATACATAAACATAATCAACATCATCAAAAGAATTAACATGATACCCGTATATTGACTCTCCTCCCCTTCCAGTCCCAGTGGGATCCCCACCTTGTACAATGAAGTCCTATACTCAACAAAACACCACATGAATCCAGGTAAGAACATTCTCCAAAAAGGGGGATTCATAGACTCAAAAGACAAAAGTGTAAAACTAAAATACCTTGATGATTCTGTGGAATTTAACGTTGTTGTAGTAACCTCTTCGAGACAGCTCAATGAAGTTCCTGCAAGTCCTCGGTGCATGCTTATAGTACAGCTAATCCCAACATTTAAAAAAAGAACAATTTTTAGTAGCCATGACACAGAATTTTCACACTTCATAAGGAGAGAGCAACAAAATTGAGAAGAAAAGGGAAAGTACCTCGACGGTGAAGGAACCCATGGAAGTTTCTAGAGTAACCTCCGGAGCACCACCTTCTGCGCTTGCCCACATTTTTCTTTGCTTCCTCTGAGACGAAGGAAGCAGCAGCAAGTGAAAGAAAAACCCAAAAGGGGATTCGATTCTCCCTCTTTTGAACCTAATAATAAAAAACTGAAAAGACAGTAGCTTTGCACCTTTTTTTGCAGTCTCTTGCATATTGGGCCGGGCCTTCTCTATTGGGCTTCGGCCCAAATAACATGGGCTTTTTGGCCGACATAAAAACACCTGTCTTCTCCTCCTTTCTCTAAGTTCCGAACTTTTTAGTTTTCGGTTTGAATATTCGAATCGAAGCGACGAGACGTATCAAGCTTCCCGAACCGCCGAGCCGATTCTCCAGCATGCCGGAATTCTTCGACGGCGCCGTCCGGCGTGCTGTGGTCATCGGAAATGGATTCGCCGGCGCCGAGAATCAGTGCATTGGGCTGGTCCGTGCTCTCGGCCTCTCCAATTGCCACTCCTTATACGTAAGCTATTCAATTCAAATTCAATTTCAATTTCAATTTGAATCTCTGGGTTGTGTTTGGTTGCTGAGAAAAATAAATTGTTTTTTTTTCCTTCTTCTTTCTTTTTTTTCGCTTTGTTATGCAGCGCGTGACGAGGCCTCGTGGACGAATCAATTGGTGGCTTCATTGGCTTCCGGTTTCTGTTCATAAGATATTGGATTCCTTTGTTAGAAGGTTCTGCGGGAATTCGCCGTTTCGAATTTCGAATAAAGTGTCTCCATTTTCCACTGAGAAGATTGGTATGCCAATCACCTTTTTCTTCCTTTTCTCTCTCTGTGACTGTTGATTGATGCTGATTTTATTTATGATGAGGTAATTGTGTTTGAAAAAAATGGTGGTAGTTCAGGCATATCTAACGTGTTAGAAGCTGATGCTTACCGCATTGCAAAAATGGCCCATGCAACGTTTCACAAGTATGTTGTTGTAGCCTTATTATTATGCTGCTGCCGTATGGACATTCAGAGTTATGGTAAATTGTATGAGAAATATTAATGGAATGTGGTTACTTTCTTTCTCCCTAGGGATGGTCCCTTGTTGGTGGTTGCATGTGGGAGAGACACCATTTCTGTTGCCAGCTCCATTAAACGGTTAGCTCCAGAAAATGTTTTTGTTGTTCAGGTTAAGCTTTGCACCTGTTCTATTTTGTCCCTTGAACTTGAAGCATTAACTTCATATCATGATTGATTGCCATCATAGTACATTCATAATTAAGTTGTAGCTCTTCTAACTTTTCAGTGAAGTAATCAATTTTGAGGTCTCAGTGCTAGTGCTTGGATTTATCTGGGAATTAATCTCTTTTCTTGAAAAATGATAATATCAATAGTTTGTTTATATTGTTTGCTATTGAGAAACTGATAGCGCGACATATTCAGTAATACCTGTTGTAGTCGTAAATTCGCAATAACTCACTTGCTGTGATCCCATTTCAGATACAACATCCAAGATTTCGCCTGGATAGGTTTGATCTTGTGATCACGCCACGCCATGATTATTATCCACAGACTCCTGATGCCCAACGGCAAATTCCTTGGTTTCTTCGGCGGTGGGTCACTCCATGGGAACCTCCTGGCCGCAATGTGGTAAGTACTGCAGATGTGTGACGGTTGTTGGTGTCTATCCCTGTGATGTTGGCATCTTTTAAGCTGAAACATTCTACATTTTGTCTCATCTTGAAGGTCGCTGATTTTACATTATTACAGGTCCTCACTGTGGGAGCACTTCACCAAGCTGATTCCACTGCTCTGAGGGTTGCTGCCTCTACTTGGCATGACCAGTTAGCAGCTCTGCCAAAGCCCTTGCTTGTGGTTAATATTGGGGGACCGACAGGTATTTTATGAGTAACGTATAATGCTTTGCCTATTGTGTTTCTGAAATTTTATCATATATTCATATTAAGATTTTCTGTTTGATTAGTATATGTAAAATGTTCAGTATTTTGATACGCTTATGCACCTGGCAATTGTATGACATTTATCGTAAAAACGGTGAAAAGGTGCATTAGACTAAGGCCAAAAAAGTCTCCTACTTATTTTTTGGTGTTTATTATTATTTAGATACAAAGTTTCCTTTTCAAGTCTTACTTTTGTCATGCCCTGTATTATACCTTCTGTATTTATATTAGATCTTTTTATCTTTCGTCAGGCAATTGTCCCTATGGTGTGGATCTCGTAAAGCAGTTAGTGGTTATGCTTCAGAATGTTTTATGGAGTTGTGGGACTATCAGGATATCTTTCTCTAGAAGAACTCCTGAGAAGGTATAAAAGATTACACACTTACTGTGAATCTTTTTCCCTTGTCATTCCCCATGTTGTGATCATATTAAGTTTTGGCTTCTACCACGAGCATGTTCGTGGTTGGCGAGTTTGTCTGTAAACCTTGAAAGCTGATACAGCCTGCATGGATAATTTTGCCATTCTTTTTGCAGATCTCCAAAGTTTTAATCAAAGAATTTGCCACAAATCCTAAGGTCCAAATATGGGATGGTGAAGGTACTTAGTTGTGATACTCAGAAGTCGTATAGATGAAATTCTTGCTTTCTCTTCTGGCAACAGAGATCTGACTTAATGTAATTTCCTTTATTACATATATAGGTCCAAATCCACATATGGGACATCTGGCCTGGGCTGATGCCTTTGTTATCACAGCTGATTCAGTTAGTATGTTGAGTGAGGCCTGCAGTACTGGGTATTATGATCAATGATGACCAGCATCCGTTATCGGTTATTCCTTCTTTTGATCAATTATTTCCTTAAAATGAAATCCATAGTTTCATGACTCCATATATTGTACCAGGAAGCCAGTGTATGTAATTGGAGCAGAACTCTGTCCGTGGAAGTTTGCTGACTTCCAAAATTCTTTGCGGAAGCAAGGAGTTGCTCGACCATTCACCGGTAAAGAGAATGTGAGTAGCCATCTGTCCTTTGGTGTTCTGCGTTTATTTTTTTTCCCGTTGGTCTACACTTGTATCATTCCTTATCAGTCAAGATAGACGGAATTGTGCTAGCTGCTTGTAAATCGTCTTTGTCATGTAGATTTCTTTCCTGTTTATTAACTAAATAATTTAAAAGGCTCGGTATGTAAATTGGTTTCTATTTCTTGATACAATTCCAGAAATATATACACAGTGAACTTTCCAAATAATCACTTATCAGAAATATTACCTTTTACTGATTTGTGTATTGTAAATGCAGATAAGTGAAAGCTGGAGTTATCCTCCACTGAATGACACTGCAGAAGCTGCCAGTCAAGTGATTGCTGCACTTGCTACGCGAGGATGGACTATTCACACGTAATGTCAAGATTCCCTGGGAAATTGAAACTCTTGGAATTCATAAATAATGTGTTGTTGATGAAGAAACATTGGCCTATTCACACGTAATGTGTTTCGCTAGATGTGGCTGTTTCCTCCTCTTGAAAATGTCACTATAAAATAGTTCTTTCCATATTGTTTTTTATAGGCAGAGTGGGGAACTAATGGTATCACCAATTTTGCTTGTAAAAGAATTTTGTTGTAGTTTAGCTACACCAATAAATTCTACATCTCAGTTGATCCAATTTTCATTGTAAGCTGAATAGCTCGGATGTAAGATTGACTCACACATCCGAAATTTTTGTAAGTTTTAATTTATTTGTGTCAACTTAGGAACTGTATTATAATGAAAATTGAATTTTATTAAATGTTCTCCCTGCTTTGTTTTAAATTTATTTATTTATTTCATATTCTGGTCTTTCCTTGTTAGTATGTTTATACATACATATACATATGTATTTTTGATTATTTAAATTACTCTGTTGCCAGAAAGAATTTATTCAATGATATTGTTCATTTATGTGAGCCGGACGTGTTTGATAGACCAAATGTCAATTACTTTTAGTTAAAGACAATAAAAAAAGATTAATTATTATAAAAGTATCTCTATTTTTACACAATTGCAATTAAGAGATTCTCCCAAAATTTTAAATTCTTTTAAATGAAACTAAATCAACCAATTAATTAAACAAAATAAGTTTAAACCAAGTTCATTGATTTTACTTCTTAAAAAGATTATTATTATTAATACAATTTTGAGTTAAAGTAGTGGTTAGTAAAACTTTTTCTATAGGAAAAATTTATCTTGGAGGGTCAATTTTGTTGTGGTATGATTTTCATTTTTTCTTTTTTTTTTTTGTTTTTAAGGATGTGATAAGTGTCATATTTTAGTATTTTTATATGTTAAAATGACACTTATATGAATTGTTCAATATGAATTCACTAGCCAATTTCCCCATTTTTATAAGATTTTATCAAGTTTTAAAGAATGGATGCATATATGTGATAAATGATGAGTTTTAAGTCATATTTGGATAATAGGAATAAAGTTCGGTGCAAAACAACACAAGGCGAGAAGAATGGAAGGAAGAAAGAGGTTTCTGGCCGCTCAGCTCCTCCTCAGGGCCACTGAGCGACCTCTGTTCTGAATGAGGAAACTTAAGGGTGAAGAAACTTAAAGGTGAAGAAACCTAAACCGCCTAATCTGCTTAGTGCCCTATGCATGATTTTTTCTATAAAAGGAAAGTGATCTCCTTCAAAGCGGGGGAGTCCCTGATTGGAGAGAAAAAAGAAAGAGCTTACCTCCGGAAGAAGGAAAAGGACTCCGAGATCCGTCGTTCAATGTGGGGCAGAAACGCGCCACCGCCGATCGTCGTTTGCTTAGTTTCCTTCACTTTCTTCTCATTTGCTTGTAAGTTATCCATATCCATGGATATGGATAGCTAAACCTCTTATAGTTGGGATTTGATGAGTAATACGGTTTGAATGTATTATCTTGACTATTTTATATATGAAGCTATTAAATTCCATGATTTTTATGATTTGATCTTGAACTTAATGCTTGTTTTAGCTTGATCAACTATAACTTGATTTAAGATTTGATTTTGTGAGCGAGAGCTACACCATTGAGTCGGATCCAGGTCGATTCATTCGATACTTCCTAACTGCTCGAGAGAGTTCGGTGTATCGATCGTTTTAACATCCGAAGCTACTACGATTCACGTTATTAACTGTGCACGAGAGCAAAAATTAATATCGGGAATCGAATGATCTTCTCATGCTCGAGAGAGATGAGTAAGATGAGAACTAATGGCGAGAAAATCAAGAATTTGATAGTTCATATGCATTGAGTTAACAGATATATGAAAACCGTAGTACGAGTCAAATCCTAGCAAGCTTTCTTATCTAATTTTCATCCAGTTTCATTTTATCGCTTGTTTTAATTTATTTGCTTTCAAAAATTAATTCACAAACCAACCAACCACCTTGTTTATTTAACGACACTTAAGAACAACTTTATATTCACAACTCCCTATAGATACGACTATACCAGCCAAGGTTGTCAAACTCAAGAGTTTAAGTAAACTCGTAGAGTCTTAGCAAACTCAAATCGTAAACTCGTATGAGTTTACATACATAAAAAAATATGTTATAAGCAACATAATTAAGAACTAAACTTGATTAAATATTGTATTTATAATTGAAATTGGATAATGTTAACTTTAAATTAAATTAATGAAAGAAATATCATAAAATACACCTTAATGCATGACACTTAGTGGTTATATCATATTTTATTCAGTATCTGTATTATTGTATAGTTTAATAAAACATAGCTCAATTATGATAAATATATGAAATCAGCTAAATAAATTCAATATATGTTATCTAATATAAACAAAGTTAGGTAAGTATCTAACAAAGTTACAAAATTTGTACATCTTGAGGCAAACTCGTAAACTTGTAGGTAGATTTTAACTCGTAAACTCGCTAGTAGAATCGAGAGTTTACCAAAAAAGAGTTTACATAAGTGTTAACTAATTCAAAAGTTTAACAACCATAATATTTGCACTATACTGCGATTGAATCTCTCCTAAATTTGAAAGTGGTAAGGTAGATAAAATAAACTTTCAAGAGGATGAAACTAGCCTTTCTTTTCTAATATAATCCTTATCATTGATTTTTCATTTTCTCCATTGTGTTCTCTTCTTTCAAATCTAAGCAAATTCCATAACCAATCAAGGATTCACATAGAAGTGTCAGTTGTTGTGGTAAACTACTTTTGGATAGAAGAATTATATTGACTTGAGTAAAACCTGGTAAACATTAAATTATTATTATTATTAAACATTTCTAATTTCTTAAAAATATAATTTTGTAAATAATAATAAAAACAAAAAATTCTACTATCTACCGGTTTATTTAAGAAAAGAGAAGGAGAATTAAAAAAGAAAAAGAAAAAGAAAGGAGTGGGGGGGGGGGGGGGGNCAAATAGAAACCCCAAACCCTTTTCTTTCCTTGCTGTTCTTGTTTTCATCCCAAGGGTTTCAGCTTCGAGATGTCTCAGCAGAGCAGGAAACTGACGCCGAATCTGGATCAGCAGAGCACGAAGGTGCTCAACCTCACCGTCCTCCAGCGCATCGACCCCTTCATCGACGAGATTCTCTTCACCGCCGCTCACGTCGCTTTCTACGACTTCAACATCGACACCAACCAGTGGGTTCGTTCCTTCCTCTCTTCTCTTCACGCGCTTTCTTTATCTCTCGATTCGTGTCTTCAATTTTCGGTTGATGCTTTTCAGAGTCGCAAGGATGTAGAAGGATCTCTCTTTGTTGTCAAGAGGTCATCAGCAACACTCTTATTTCCTCTCTCTTTTGATGCATTCATAATTCATATGCACTTGGATTGCCAATTAATTCTCCTAAATTTATTTATTTATTTATTTTCTTCAGGAATGCACAGCCTCGGTTTCAGTTTATTGTAATGAATCGGCGAAATACAGGTTCAGATTTGCGATTTTTTTTTTTAGTTCCGAAATCATTTCTGTGATGTTACTTTCTGCAGATGCTTCGCTTCTTCAAGATTCAAATAAATTGAGTAGTTTGTTGGTGTAAGTAGCACGTGCACTATTTGGTAATACTTGATTTATCACGGCCGCATTGACAATCTACATGGAGAAGAAAGAAACAGACGCTTCTGCTCTGCACTCATTTATGTTTTTGTCTGAGTTGTGCTATCTGATTCTCTACTTAGCAACTTTCTTTCTGATATTTGTTCTGGCAGACAACCTAGTGGAGAATCTATTAGATTTTGAGTTTGAGCTTAGAAAGCCGTACTTATTATATCAGAATGCAGCGCAAGAAGTTAATGGTATATGGTTTTATAATCCAGATGAATGTGAAGAAGTTGCAAACCTCTTTAATAGGTATGATAATTTTTGCTATTCAAGTTATTTATGTTGTGTCTCTTTTTGCTTATTTATGTTCTTGAACTTTTAGTTACAAGATGCTAATTCATATCCAATCTGAACTGCTTTGTGTGTGTGTGTGTGTGTGTTTCTTTGGGTTAGTTTGTAATATACCCTATGTAGTTGTGGAAGATGCTTAACTGCTAGTTATGTCTTCTTAATCCCTCTAAATTCAATCTGCAGGATACTTAATGCATACCCAAAGGCACCTGCTATACTGCCTTCAAGTAAAAGGTAAGGATTTTTAGAGAACTTATAAAATCCTTTGTTGTTTCTATTAATCTATTGATATCTCTTTGAAAACCTTTTGGGATAATTTCTCTTTGTAAATGTGACATTCTATTGAAATGTGCTGCCTATATGTTAATCATTCCAAATAACGTTGCCTTTAATATTCCATTTGTGAAGAAACTTTGTGATTTCAATCAGGTAAATAACCTTAATTAAATTGTTTAGTGAGAAGGTCACTATATATTTCCTTCACTTGGCTTTTTTTTTTGGGTCTGTTGAATGTGGTTGCTTCAAATTTGAATCTATTTATTCAAACTAATTTTTAACTACTATTGAATTACCTCTTCTAATAGGATTTTGGGTTTCAAAGTGATTGTAATTGCATGGCTTATGCCTGACATGCTGAACTTAATGTAGTGAATTTGAGGAACTAGAGCCAGTGTCAGTTGTAACAGAAAACCATCTAGACTCATCTTCAGCTGCTGCTTCTGCAACTGATGCTTTTGAAGATCCTGCATTTACAAACTTCTTCAGCGTATGTAATCTAGTTGCATGCGAATTCTTCTTTTTGATGAATATTTCTACAATGTTTATTTTAAATTTTGCTTTTTTACTATATGATGTCTGTGGCTTTAGAGGTTCTTTATTTCAGTTGTTGCAGACATCGAAGGCTACTGGAAATTATGCTTCAAATGTAGAAAATTTTAGACAGCCCTATCATTCTGCAACTGTCGCTTCTACTGCTCCCAGTGGTTTATTGCCTTCTGCACCTGCTGTGCAAATACCATCTGCCTCTTGTTCTGCTTCATCCATACCAGGCTTCCCCATTGACCCTCTTGAAACAGTCAACAGCGGCAATCAAGCCAATAATCTTGTTAAACCTTCTACATTTTTTGCATCCACCTCTTCATCTCCACTGCTAATTCCTCCTATTTCTTCATCTGCACCACCTAGTACTGCTCTTCATCATTCCCTGAATCTTCCACGCCAATATGGCACTCCATTGCTTCAACCCTTTCCACCACCTAATCCTCCTCCATCTCTTGCCCCTGTTTCTAGCTCCACTCCAAATAGTAATAGATCTGTTATTAGCAAGGACAAAGTCCGTGACGCACTCTTATCACTGGTTAAGGTACTTTTCAGTTTTGCCATCTTTGTGGCTGTTCATAATTTAATAATTTGAATTGTATCATTCAACTGCTCGTCCTCTTTATTTTTTGTGGGCTTAAAATGTAAGGAAAGTAAGGGTGTTTGCCTGCCTAGTGTTGCAAGTCGCAACCTTCCCGGTGTGTTTGAACCATAGGACTGTAGGAGTACTTCCCTGCTGCACAATTTTCAGTTTGAACCATAGTTACTGCCCATGGGGTTTAGAGAAGTATTAAATATTTTATAATCGATTTGTGTGGGCACTACATAAGTGCCCCAAATTTTATTTAGATGGTATAAGCAGTCCCAAACAAGCTATCCTAACATTTGGAGAATAATATAGTTATTGAATATTTAGCTTTACTGTTGTTAGACGGGGAAAGTATACTTTATAATCAATTTATCCAATTTACTAGTATTATTAACATATAAGTTAGTAAAATTTTTCGAGAGATTTGCAGTTTTGAGAATAATTGTATAAGAAAGACCTTAGAGTATTATAAACGTAACTTTTGAACAAATGGCTAGGTATGACATTAAGTTGTGATTTGTAGTTTTTTTTCTTTTACTTTCAATTTAATCACTTTTTGTGTGTTTATAATTTCATTATAAAAATTCTATCTAAAAAACTTCGGTGTAAAATGAATCTCGTTACTTTGCAAGAGAATTGTAGTAACCAAATGTTTTATCATGGTTAAATGGTGATTGTGTGCTTTTGTTGCCCTTTTCGCCGAAGGCTTACTACTGTCTTTTCACCCCCTCTCCCCTATGAACCTTTTTAATAGCTTATCCACTAATGAAATTTTCGTGTGGCAGGATGATCAATTCATTGACCTGATGTTCCAAACATTACTGAAGCTGAATAGTTCATGAGTACTTCGAGCTTTGAAGGTTGGGTGAAAACCGCATATAAATTAATTCTGTATATACTAGTTACACTCCTTCACGTGAGCATGGCATCTCTTGTGTAACGTATCGACATCCGTCTGTCCTTTTCGTTTTCTGTGTTTTAGTTTTGGTCACCACTCTGCAAAGTATGTCTGTAATGGCCAATTTCACAATATTATGTAGTGTATTAATACACTGATCTATCTTCACCGTTGGATTAATGTACGTATATGTGGACAGTTACAAAATTAAACAATGATAAGTATTAAAAAGAGAATTAGATACTAAATTTAATCATAACTGTCGATGCGTACACAAAATCTAACGAAATTATTTTGTATTCATAGACTGCATCTTTAGGGTATTGTAGAAATAGCCATCTTTAATGGCTTAGGGATGTCCAATAATTTGGTAGTTCTATGTCAGTTTCACCTTGCACTTTGCGGCAGTTGTGTTCTTTGTACGATCGTGGAGGTTCTATGGATTGTGTTCTTAAACCAAATTTTCTATTTTTGACAATTGAATCTCATTGTACGTGTTATGAATACGTGACACTCCTGCTTTACATTAGCCAAATTCAAGAAGGGTTTAGGAGTCAGAAAGGAAAGGATAGTATGTTACATGTAACGAATTCCTTTGCTGTCCCGGCTTGCTTACGAGTTCAGGTGTTCCTAGGCATACAATATATTACCAGCCGGTTTCTCTTTCCTGAGATCTGAAATCGCGGTGTTTTCTTTGCATGTAAATTGAGAAATCTGGGGATCTTATGTTACACATTCGCCGGGAAGGGCTCCATGCGCAACGTTGTTTAGAAATTCTGAGGTTCAAGAGCTGTAATTTCTGTCGATTTGCCACAAACCGATTGGTTCAATCTCCACTCCTCCGTCGCTCACGGGCTTGAAGTAAGATAGGAAACTCGCATTTTTTACTGTACAAGAAATTTCGGATCTTGACATTATGAGCTCAACACATCTTGTTTGGCATAAAGACGAATACTACTTGCTTTATAATTGACAATCACTTATTCACAAACTCGTGTGGGGTTAATAGATTTCATTTTCCATCAACAAGAACAACAACAACAATAATAAAAAATATTGAAAAAGAACTAAAATATGGATTCGATTATTGGATTTTTGGGTTAGCCATCGCAGTAGGGCTTTTTATTGTGTGCTAAGCCCATCTGGTAGCTACCATCTGACTATGAAAAAAGCCCTATGCTGACGATACCATGGGAATAGAATAGGCATTGCCGTTGCTGTACTGTGGAATTCCATGGCGGCCATCAGAAGAATGATACACAAAACCTTGTCCCCAGTGCGGCCCTCTCTTCTCACCTTCCAAAGGGGTATCGCTTTCAAGCTCTTCGTTGGAGGTCTGCTCTCTTTCCCTTTCTCCCTCGCTTTTGTGGACAGTTACTTGTTTTTTGTTCGTCGTCTTCCTGTTCCGGATGGTGAATTCCTTTAGACTATGTGGCCAATGTTAAGTGTATATTCTTGCTAACGGTCATTCAGTATTTTGAAAAACTATTCTGTCTGTTAATTGTATATAATTTTCAACACACAGTTGAAATATAGGGAAGAGTAATTTTTGTTTCCTTTCTGAATTGAACTTGCCCTAGGTTGTGTTATATACAAATTTCTCCCTATTCACTTTTTTGCTCTCTGTACTCTTGTATGCTCATCAGTGGAAGACCACATATCCTATCAATATAAGGGTTTTCTGCTGGTGTCACACAAGAAGTGCTTGACCATGATTAATTTCTGTTTTAGCTTCTAATTAAATTGAGTTCATGAATTTATATGAAGTTATGGGAAAGGGTCATTTATTGATTGTTGGATCTGTGTTCCTCATTACTTTGCACAGGATTGTCCGTCTACACGACAGAGAAAGGATTGTCAGATGCTTTCTCTAATTCTGGACAAGTTATTGAAGGTAGTTTCATAATGGGAAATGCACTAACATTCGAGCTACTCTGTGTAATCTCATCAATCTTCTTATGGTTATGGCCTTTGACTGTTTTACCCCTTTTCCAGCCAAAATTATAACAGACAGGGTGTCGGAGAGATCTAAAGGATTTGGGTTTGTCACCTTTGCTTCACAGGATGAGGCTGAAAATGCCATTTCTGAGATGAATGGAAAGGTAATTTATCAAAACTTGCCACACTCCTGTTCTTTCTGGGTTTAGAACTTAGAAAGTGAGAACTGACACAAATCGTTGCAGGCACTAAATGGCCGTGTCATCTTTGTTGATTATGCGAAGCCCACTTCCAACACTGGTGGAATGCCAATTGCAAGAGGACCACCTGAACCAACAGTTGACAGTTG
>QANU01111459.1:582614-644223 GCA_003254905.1 Nissolia schottii
GCCGGTCCCTCTTCCCACCCTGATCGCTGCCCTGCCTCCCGATGTTCCCATAATCACCCAAACCACCTCACCATCTTCTTCTATGGATCTCACCGCTCTTACTCTCACATCACTAGAACTATCACTTTCGATGCGTGATGCACCAGTTTTAACTCGGTGCATCATAGCCATTTCCTATGTATAATACAATCCAACCTATCCAAAATTAATTAGGTGCCTTATAAGAAATAAATTAGAAGAGAAGCTGATAGAGCATCTAACGAATTGGTGCGATGAAAATTCAATGCATTGTTTGGATGACATGTATACATAAAAAAAATTGAGAGTGAAATCACCAATTCATATGCTATTTTGTCTAACAAAAACAATTCATATGCTATGTTTTGATGACATGTACTTCTAATGGTTCATATAACTTCCTACTCTTTCAATACTTACTCATATTTTTAAAAGAAACTATAAAGACTTATGTTTCTGTACGCCTTTTAGAAAGATTTTAGGATTTACACATGTATGCTCTTTTTAAGGCTTTTAATTAGGAATTATGAAGGCTTTGTTGAACTTTTAATTAGGATTTACACATGTATGCTCTTTTTAAAGCTTTTAACTTTATGTGTCTTGAGACTTATAATATTATTTCCATATTTATCAAAGGACTATTGTTTCACTTTACTCCAATTGTTCCTTTATTTTAAAAGACCACCTTAGTATCTATTTGAACTAATTTTTATAATTATCCACTTTTAAGAAATTTTTGTAGAAAATCAAATAATTCTCCTGTATAAATAATAAGAGACTAAGCCATTGGGATTGGTCCTGAGGGTTTCTAAGTTTAAATTTTATTTAATATAATTTTTAAGTAAAAAAAAATCATAAACTAACACTCAACTCTTATGTATTTTTTTCATCAAAAAATTCTTTCATATACACAAGTTTAATGTGTTATACACATATAATAAAAATGGATCTCATCATTATTCAAGATACATTCTCTCACTTGTAAGTCTCATTAATTTTATTGCAAGCAAACGTGTACAAATATGAGGTGGCAAACGTGTGCCCATCAAAGAAATTTTCTACGTCAATTCTTGGTTGCCTTTATTCCTTTTATGGTCATAAGTTCTCGGTTGCCTGGTTCCTTTAGTTTTTGCACCGTATGGGCCATGGCCCATATCTACTTGCAGCCCAATATCTTCTCTCCCAGACCAGGCCCATTTGTTTCCCCTCACAGCCAAACCGCTACTACCCTGCCCTCATTCTCTCACACCTCGCTACTCCACTGGCCACCGCTCCACCACGCACCAGCGGAGCAGCCTCCACCAGCCACCACCAGCCACCACAGCGCCGTCCTCGTCACCACCACCACCGCCACCACTAGCAACAGCTACATTTCCTCTGACGAATTCACTGCTGCTGCTATCAACTCTGTTGGCGCAATTTGAGGGTACGAAATGAAAGTGAGGGTTGTGTGCAGGAAACTCTACAATTACGTACGCTATGATCTCAAAGAGATTGCTTTTCCTTCTTCTTTGCCCGACCCTCCTAATCTCAAAAAGCGCCGCAAATTGACCTGGGAGGAGCGTATTTGGGTAAATCCCCCCATTTTTTCCCCCCAATTTTCATTCTGTCAACTAATTCTGGCTTCGTGTTTGTTGTTTATGATGTTTTTCTTGCTTCTAGGTTTTCAATATTTACTTGTTTTCCATGTTAAGTATTCGGCTTTAATCTCAATTCAATGATAGGGTGTAATGGATGATATGCGCATTCATGCGGTGGAGTCATAATTTTATAGTTTATTTAATAGATGTTGATAATTGTGAAAACTCTTCAGAGTTGAGATTGGAATCGAGAGAATGTGAGAGAGCTGCACCGCTATAGGCATGAGTACACTAGTATTCTAACATTAATTAACTTGTATTGAAAACATTCGCTCCTCAGGTTTTGAAGAAAGCTGCTAGGCTTTATGCTGCAAGCTGGGTTCGTGACATTGGTCCTGATCTTCGGCCAAATGATTATAGGAAGGATGAAATGCCTGATGAACCTAGTGGTGAAAAGAAAACAGCTAAAGGAAAAGAGCCCTCAACACTGGAGGATCTCGGTACCCTCTCTCTCTCTAGTTTAAGATTAACATCGTTAGGTTTTTCAGGATTCAATGACTTGCCAAAATTAAAATTAATTTAATGGAATTACAATGATGATTTATCATTCGGAGGTTATTGAAGATTAATTTCAATTTCCCTACTCAATGTCTACTTTACTCTTGTGTGAATTATTTACTCAAACTACATATAATATGTTCTAGCCTGTAAATTAATGACTTGCTTCTCAAAAGCAAACTGCAGAGTCCAAGGAATTGAATTCCCTCAAGAATTGGAATTTAATTCGTTGATTTGGAAAATGATAATAGCATAGAATTGAAATGACACAAGAATTCAATTACCTATAAGCCCCCAAAGTAAGCATGGTTATGAAATCGCAATTCTTGAATCTTAAATCGTAAATCATATCTAATTGTAAGATTCAGAAACATAATGAAAATTACTTTAGTCTCTAAAAACAGGAAGTCTCAAGTACTAGCAATTCATATACAAGTTGATAAAAAGTAAAAGCCAAGTATAGGCCAAAGTCATCACTTTCATCTTTGCCATCTAGCATGACCATTTTAGTTTTCCGACCATTTCTTTGAATAATAAGTTTCTCATGGTGGTTTTGACGAAGCATGTGTATCTTTTACTGGAAAATATACAGCTGTAGCTGCCAGGGGAGGAATGGAGACTCTCAAACCTGCTTTGCAGCGTGTGTACATGACTAGAGCTTCTGCATACAGAGATGCTCTAAAAAGCTTTATAGAAGGGTACCAAGAGGGTATTCAGCAAGTAATGGAGAAGAAGGAAGAGTCCAAAACTCAAGAAGATGCTGATGTACCCAAGAAATCAGCTTGAAATTTCTTTTAGGAGGCAATATGTTATTTCTCCTCCTGCAGACCCCAGCAGTAATTTAGGCTCAGGCTAGCTTTGCAGAAATTAGTGCCAATCCCTTGAGTTCAAGGTTTTAATGTACATTGTACTGAACTGATATAACTGAGTATATGCAAAATACTTGGTGCATTTGGGTACTAAACTTCCAATGATACACGAGTTTTTTTTTTTTTTTTGCAAATTTATTACCAACTTCTGAATTTTGTGTGCTCATTTATGATGCTAATGTTATGTTTGGTCAGCAAATGGTAGCAGTAGTATATGTTGATGAGGTGCTTCTTTAACATCTATAGAAAGTGGAATAGTATCTGTTATTATTTGGATTTATTGTTGTTTAATGATGCACTGTTTGAATAAATGTTGACTACAAAGAATTTTTATAGCTCTTAATAGTCGTTGTCTGATGAATGCATTATGCACATGGTGCCAAGATTTTGGCAGTCTGAAGGATTTTATGAAGGGCGTCATGCATTTAAATTTCATCTATTTGCTGGTAATCACGCCTTCAAATTATGATTTTGATATTGTAATTTGTGGTTGTTGAGCTTGGTCATCTTTGTGAAAGACTCTAGAAAAAATCCTCCTTTAGTCTGACTCTCCCCTTATCTGCTTGTGCATGCACTGGAAAATAATCACTGTAAGAATTTTATAAATTAAAATGTCACCATTGCATATTTTTTCTGTTCTCTTAGAAATACATGAGCGCACCTGCCTGAAGATGATATAAGGTCAGCTTTTTGTGTAATTGTTTATGGATTGGGTTTTATGGTATCCTTGCCTAATGCTAATTAGTGTAAATTGCATTTCCATTTTCCTAGGTAGAATTATGTTGGATTCTCAGAGATTTGTTGGCTACAGGTGGACCGAATTATCAGCATGAGACTATCTTAGGTCGCACCTTCTCAAACTAAATGCCATCTGTTGTTTTGAAAGCATGTATGTGGCAGACAGATTGGATCATGAGATGCCAGGTTGAATAGTTTGGTTTCATCGTGGAGGCTGAGAAGATTGAAAATGACTTGCATGGTGTGAAAGATCAGAAACAAATTAAGACCCCACAAAATATTATTACTCCAGCTTTTGGATGATAAGCCTGCTATATTGGTCCATTTCCTTACGAAGCTTGTATCTACAGTCCAGGTCTAGATTATTGTCGGAATATTCCAACTATTTTAGGTAAGAGTCAAATTACTTCAAAACTGTTTTGATGCTTATATCTATTGTACCATTGTGGGTGGGGATTCTATTTTCACTCTTGTCTCAAAGCTAAGTTGCTGCGAATCTTTTAAAGAACATATTGGATCATTAGTACGATGACATTGAGGGCATATCTATACGATTGACATCTCATATATTTCGCTATTCAGCAGGACGAACGTGATGCTAAGTAGAGTGGAATAAAGAGATACACTCACATGGTATTTCTTTCCTATTTTTCCCTTTTATGTCATCTGCATTGTTATTAGCCACATGCATATTCGTATCATTCTTGCAGGTCCAATCCTTTCATTTCTTTCATTGGCCATTATGCTGAGTCCAATGATAAGCACCACAATATCTGGGGACCCTCCCACTTACAGGGCCAGTAAACCACTGGGAGACATTGGACCCCTTCTAAAGCAGTCCAAATCTTTATGGGCACCTAATAATCACATGACACAGTATTTGATTTCTCATAAAGATATTCTGCAGTCCTGTCGTTCTTTTGCATAACTTGTTCCAAGCTGTATACGATCATGTTGATTGAAGCTGAAAGCTTGATGAAGCCACTGTTCAAACACTCCTCTCTCCTCTGGGTCCTAAAATTTTATTATTCTTATTCTTCTTCCCCTATGGCCTATGGGGACGGGGTGAAGACTTGTACTAGTTGTAGTTTTGGTTATTCAGTGCCATGAATCATTGATAAAAGAAAAATGTTATTTGTACTCGTGTGTCGGATATCTATTTTAAAAAAAATGTTATTTATACTCATTTGTAGGATATCTTTGAAAGGATACTATGAGGCGCCCCTTAACCATTGATTGGAAGAAAAGTTAGGACTTACTCCCTAGCAATGGTCAAGGGGCGTTTCGTTGTGGTTCTTGAATAAGTTCCACAGAAGAGTACAAATAACATCTCTCTTGATCAAAAACACTTCACTGACAGGTCACATCCTTATTTGAAAGGAAAAATGTTATTTGTACTCATTTGTAAGATATCTTTAAAAGGATACTATAAGGCACCTCTTAACCATTGATTAGAAGAAAAGTTAAGACTTACTCCCTATTAATGGTCAAGGGGCGCTTCATTGCGTCCCTTCAAATATGTTTTATAGAAGAGTTCAATACAAATAACGTCGCCACATATCAAAAGCATTTCATCGACAGCTCATATCCTTATTTGCAATCCCTACTTGTCGTCTATACAAGCAATTGGTTGTACGAAAGCTAAAACTTATCAGACAGGGAAAGTGTCCTTCCTCACATGATAAAAACATCAGTGTTTAGTACTTGAAATTTGGAATTTTTTGGTTTTTCACCTTGAAGCCATGTCACTTCAGTGTTTATAGATAGATGGGGATAGAAAAACAAAAGAAAATAACATCAAAAGCGTGTGCAGGGTGATGGACTTAGGAGAGAGGTTCACTAGTGGAAAATGTAAACCTCAATTATGTCTCATCTCATTTCGGTATTGTTAGTTGCAATGGCTAACTCAAGTCAAGTGGACTAAAAACTTCTTCAATCACTGTGCTGTGTCCCTGCTGTTAATCATCCAAAAAAAAAAAAAGGGAACAACTATTGTTGCAACAAATTCTGGATGTGACCCAGTGTTTAGCCTGAGTTGTCTCAGCAAGTTTCCGCACTTGCAGCATGAACTTATTATTAGGACATGACACTACACTAGGTATTTTGGAACTTGAAAGCTGTGAATAGACCGTTTAAAATTAGACATATTACATTTACTACATTACCTTGAGTGATGTACTGTATTACTTGCTTACTATTTAAGGATATCTATCTGTCTCCTTTTTGGTTTTTTGTTCTTTAGTACATTTTTTCAATCCTTGTAACATACATTTCACCCGAGTCAATTTGTAAACGTTGTTTCTGCCACACCCCCCCCCCCTTTTCCTTTCATTGCGTGTTGTTTATGGTTTTTGCAAAAACGTTAAGCTGCACAAAAATAGATCAGAATAAAACAGATCTGGCAACACCGCCGGGGGGGGGGGGGGACCATGGCCTGTTTTCATGCCCAAATATAATTTCTTTTCTCGTGCTTTTCCTTCTTTTCATCCACAACTAAGAGCAGTAGATAATCACTTATCATTAGAAACTTCTAGCAGGGATTTGTATAGATGATCATGTGTTTTGCGTTGCTTAATTAGATACAGGAGTGGGGTTATAGTACATGTTGCAACAGTAAATGTTTGGTTGTGTTTTATCTATCAAGTCCACACCCACTCACCCACCACCATTCTCACACTGGCACCATACACTCCCATATATGGATATTATGATAATGATTAGCCTTTGTGAAAAATCTTCAGGCAGAATCCCAACAGTACCAAATAGAGAGATTCCTCACTCCTGGTTTCCAATGACGTAAATTCTCCATATTTAGCACCCGTGTGATGTCATCCACATCCCTTTGTGGGCCCTAAGCTGCCCCAACAAATATACCTTTACCCTCTGCCTCTGCCTCTGCCTCTGCCTGGCTGTGGCTGCAGTGTGCAGTCTATTTTCTTTTCCCAGTATTAACCACCTTCTCTTGGGTTTTCTTTTACTCGTTGCTAGTACTCTTTAGGCTAAAGTTTAGTATGAAAATCAGGGATTTCATTTCTAGTTTTTTCCACTCTCTCTGTGCTGCATCCTCTCCTTTATTTCTCTTTCCTTTTTAGGCAGGGTTTGAGGGTGCCTAACAAGTGGGCTGATTGGGTCAATTTTGGGATGTCACATCCACACCTATCTTTACCTTGACCTTGACCATTTCTCTCATCTAGCTGACATCCTCATCCTGTTGCTATCACATTTTGTTTTTGTATTACTTAATTTTTCACTGCTAAACATGGTTGTACTATTTTTTATTCAAATGTACTACTTCAACTTATTAGAAAAAATAGACATTTTGTTACATTTTTTAATATTATGTATTTATTATTTGATGCGTATGAGAATAATGACAAAATATTCATCCACCTTTTAACATATTCAACTATCATTTTTCTTCTTTTTAATTTCTTCGGAGATGGTCGCGCAAACTATTGATGGTACACTAGTGCATGTTTGCAACTTTGCCCATATACTTTGGGGGTTAGCCTAGTGTCCCTTAAAAGAATAAGGTAAAAAATTCACGTACATGTTTTGTATGATAAGTAAAGCAAAACATCGTTTAAAGGATCAATTGAACATTGTTTTTTACCGATAACAAAATGATATAGGAGGGTTCTAAAGAGGGGTAAACTAATTGAGTGATCTGAACAAGGAAGTTGGTTCGGTTTGGAGAAAGTGAAATTATAGCTTGATCTTGCCATTCCTTTCATACTTTCCAATTGCGTGTGGATTGGTTGGCAGACCATATAGACAACATGCAAAGTGGGTGAACGAGGTCATGAGATTTACACTAGATCCTGTTCCGAGGTTAAAGAAACTTCACTTACTATATATAGGGGGAAAATGCAGTTTCATTTTATCAGCCCAGCACCTTTTAGTCACTCACTCGATCCAAGCGAGAGAATAATAGTGTTTTCATATTAAAGAGGGAGAGAGAGAGAGAGAGAGAGAATGAATCTAAACTAGCTCTATCGGGGAAAAAGGAAACCCAACAGTTCTCCATCCCTATCAATCAAAGAAGCGGAATCCATTTAATGAATTGAAGACTACAGTGATTATACCTTACATGACACAAAATAAGCGGAGATACTCAAAGTTTCAATACAAAAATGGAACATTCATGATGATATGTTATTTATACATTAAAAAATTAGATATTTCATTGAAATCCTTGAGAGAAACAAGCACAAAGCTCTAAATTATGACGATGAGTGTTGAAAAGAACACAAAAATCAAAACTTTGTATCAATCTCTCTAAAATATTCAACAAAAAATATCCAGTTGTAAAAACAGTATTTTTATTTGATAAAAGGCTTAGTACCAAAACTTTCCGTACTACATATGCATATCAAGCTATAGTGCTTAAAATATTACGAGAGCCAAACTTGATTGGTAACATGTCCCTTGTGACATTCACACGTTGATAATTGATATGCCGGATTAGAAGGGAACAAGTAGATCCCACAAAAACAAAATAAACTAGCCATTTCCACTTGCATCAACATCCCAAATATACAAAACAAGAAAGATCCTCCATTACCTTCAACTAGCATCCGATTACGCATATACAATATACTATTAAACAAATTCCTTACATCAGTTTCATATGGTTATGTTATGGCATCACATATATGTATCACAGTTTAGAATAGCAACTAACCAAAGGGAATCGTTATGATTCATTATTCCTTATTATTAATTAATTAATTATCTGCTGGAGGAGCTCTCATGTTCACCCCGAACAACCTCACCCCGGAATCTGAACTGCGAGTGCCGTTGTTTTCCGCTGCCACTGTCGTTTCATTCCCTCCTTGGGTCCCTCCTATACCTGTAACATTACAACACGTGCATATATCATATAAGCCCCTATATATATGTTTGTGTGTGTCAGAATAATCGGCACTCAAATTTCTATTCATTTTTATTACTATTAGTATTATTATTTTAAGGGCGTCTTGTGTATTTAAGAAGATGATGATGTGTGAGATTAATTAATAGTATATTGAATGACAATTTATTCTTCATTCAACATTTTATGCCGAAAGTACGGAAGATGCATTAAAGCTTTCTATTGACAAAACACATGAAAATGAACTGAACAGAAGTGAAAGGCTTGAAAAGTTCAAAAAAACATACAATTGTTGAAAAATGCGACTCTCTCCCCTCTTTTAAAACTATTTGTTTCTTTCCCACTGGCTGCGTTAAACTAATCCAAGAAAAATAAATAAAAAATAAAAACGGGGCCCACAGGCACGCATCTT
The DNA here is from genome assembly GCA_003254905.1 of Nissolia schottii. Classification (NCBI taxonomy): domain Eukaryota; kingdom Viridiplantae; phylum Streptophyta; class Magnoliopsida; order Fabales; family Fabaceae; genus Nissolia; species Nissolia schottii. Next base: position 591,663 of record QANU01111459.1, read on the forward strand.
CCCCGCAGAGACAAACCTGCAGAGAGATTGTTGTTGCTTTCAGCAATTTGCAGAACCCAAAGCTACATGCAGTACCTCCTACCCACCCACATATTTTTCTCCCAATTCACACTTACCCTGCTCCGGTTCATCTCTGCATGTCTTGCTCAAGACCATTGCAAGCCAGAAAAATGCATATAAACCATATTGAATGATAATTAAGTGTGAATGTAGTAAATAATAATAATAATAATAATATGATGATGATGATGAATGAATGGTAGGAGACCTGCAGCAGAGAGAAGAAAGTTGTTGTCAGGATTGAATGAGGGTTGTGGCTGAGGATAGTGTCCTCCGTTCATCCACCCTAGAATTGCAGGAACAGCAGCAAAGCCCACACTCATCTCATTGTTATTGAATTTATTGTTATTATTATTGCCGGCGCCGCCGATGATTCCGGCGCCTAGCATTTCAATCAGCTCATCTCTCCTCCTCCTCACTCTTCCTGGCACCACGGCACCGGGAGGGCGGCGCCTCCAACTGACGAAGCGACGGTTAGGGTTGCGGCGGTGGCTGTGGAAGGCAACGATGTCGCCGGGCTTGAGGTTGTATTCCTTGACGTAGCGGCTCCAGCCTCTGGTGAGGACGTAGCTCTGGCTGCTTTTCCAGTAGGAATAGCGGAAGCTCCAGCCTTTTCCTGCATCGTCCTCGAAATCCAGCAGCATCCCCTTTGCGCCGTCCGCGGAGGCGGAGGTGGCTCCCCGCGGTAAGTGGGTCAGGGCGTAGGCTTTGGGGATGACGAGGCGGTTGAGCTTGCCGACGTCGCTGGGTGTGAGGGCCTTTTCGAACAGGGACTCCTTCATGCGCTCTGGCACTCGCTGGTGGCGCCGCTGCTGTTGCTGCTGCATAAGTGGCTGTGGCGGTGGTTGGTTTCCTCCTTCTCCGGGCCATGTGAGTGGGAAGGGCTGGGGTTGGTCCGGCAGCCATATGCAAAGAGGGATGGGATTCTGGAAGATCGGTATTCCCATTGGGATGTTGTCTTCTTCTTGTGCTTGATGTTGTTGCAGAGACCACCATAGCGCCATTTCTGGCGGCGGCGGCGGTGGTATCAAGTACGGGTTTTTGGACATTGATTTTGGATATTTTCTGTGAGGCCACAGAATTTGAGGATGAGAGAGTGAGATAGATAAAGGGGGAGAGTGGGTGGGGGGATGACTGTGGGTTTGAGGTGGAAGCTGAGGGAGAGAGGGGTTACTATTCCATGGAACTAAGCTAAGCAAGGAGCAAAGATATATANGGAGGGAGGGGGGGATCAGAGTGAGAGTGAGTGAGAGAGAGAGAGGGACACATAAGTCACTTCAAGAGTACTTTACGACTATGGGTGCAAAGAGAGTTACTGTAGTTTGTATTATTTCTAATCAAGTATTATGAAATATATTTATTTCATTTATTTTATGATATTATGTTGACTAAGCATTTATTTACATAAGATTTGAATGGACTCAAAGAAATTTTATTTAATAGTAAATAAGTGATGAGTTGACAAATGTTTTAAGACAAATTAGTTTAAAATAATACTTCTTTTGAGTAAAATTTTAATAAAGTAAAAGTTTCATTAAAATCTCATCTAATTATATATATAATATCGTATAAAACGTGTATACTTAACTCTTCTCATTAAAAATATCAATATTTTTTTTATAATAATACTTGTTAAACCTTGTTTTAGCGGACACCCAATATGCATAAAGTGATCAAAAAGGGGAGGAAAAAAATGCATAAAAGAATGTAAAAAGAGCAAAATAATTTATGAAAAGAGACAGTAATTTTTTCTGGTACGAAAGTCATTTCTCAAATTTATTGGATAGAGACAAGTATTGTTTATTGTATCACTTTTAAGTACAGTTACGTAAAATTAGTGAAACTCATAAATAAGTATTTAATATATCTAAAATAAAGTAGGCAAAGTCCATATGAGTGAACTTTTATTTGTTTATGTAAAAATCTCTTCGAATATTACATCTCATGTTTATATATGAGAAAAGGTATACATACACTTGTGTAACCGCTACGTGAGACATACTGGTACTGTGATTATAAAATTGAGGTTATTGCTGAATTGAGCCAAAAAGACGTGTAAGCAGCTTATCTGAATCTTGAGAAAGGAAGAGAGATTCCACAGGTGAATAGTTTCGCGTAATTAGGGACTTCCCATGTGACTGGATTGGCTAATTAACAAATCAAGTGATGGGCCCCACTGCTTTCGTCACCCTCCTTGACTCTTAGGATAGTCATCATATATATATATATATATATATATATATATATATATGTATATATATATTAGATTCCATACCCGCGCGATGTGCGGCGGGTATATAAAACATGTTAATAAATGAAGATGCGGCGTATACTATTTGTTATTAATCATAATAATAATATGATAAGATACTTGTTATCAAAAATGAATATATCACAACTGGTTTAAAATGACAATTCTATTGACTAATGAAACTTATATATTGAAGTATTAATGTATAAATTTACTATTACAATACCAGATAGATAAACATAAGGTATATATACAAAAGTTATAGTTAACAACAATTCATGTATTTTCTAATATTATACCAAAATGACTTGCCATTCTCATTGTAGAAAAACATCTTTATGTTAAGTCTTCTCACACCCGCAAGCCTGATATGAACTGAATAAAAAAAACATATAAATATTATTTTCTTAAACTGTAACTATATATATTTACCAACAATTATTGATAAATGTAAAAGGGTAAAATGAAAGTCATGTTCTTAGATACTTATCTTCTATATTGTATGTTGTATTGCATTTCATCTTTAGGAACTCTCTACTAGTATAACTCTATCACATAGTTCTCTCTAAGTTGGTAGAATTCTATTATATCTTAAAACTCTTCATCGATAACATTGTTGAAAATGGTCTTATCCTAAATGGAAAGCAATTGTCCTTGTCATCTATGGCGTAGACAACATCTCAGCATGAACACACATTAAATGCGCTCCATTAATATTCAAGTATTTCTCTTGTTAAGGAGACTGATTTGTCCACTTTATTTAAATATGAAGACTTAAATAAGTTGTTTAACTAAACTTACCATAACTTTTTAAAAAAATTTTATGGAGACTTTTTTTAATTATTTAATTTAAATTGAATTAAATTTAAATTAAATATTATGTTCAAAATTACCCTAAATAAAATATAATTTTACGTACTGTCCCATCATAAAATAATACTTTTTTGGTACACTATCAGGTATCCATGGGTGCGGGTCTGGTAACTAATTACATACTGGCTTGTAGGTACCTTTAATGGTGGAACAACGAACCTAAGAATTTAAGGGTACTCTATACCTAAAGTTACGGATTGAGCCCCTAATATTTGGTCAAGGAATAATGAACCCTTTTCGCCCAACCACACCTTCGAATTTCATAAAATAATATTTGATTTGATTTTAATATTTTTTATTAAAAGTTAGAAAAAAGGCAATTTAATTATTTTGTTTAGACTAAATTATATAATATATGAGAAAAATAAAATGATTATACGTGGGAAAAAATGTAATATACACATAAATAAATATATGTTATGATTAATTATCTATATCATCTATATGATTAAATAATTTAAATTTTAAACATCTATTATCAAGGGACAACATCTATTATCAAGGGTGGGACAGTTGGGAGGTTAAAGTTACTTCATCCCCAAAGCCAATAATCAAAAAGTTAAATATATTTGAATTATAAAAAACATATATCTAAAATAAAAAATTCTAATTATGATGCATGACCCAACTATATAGGAGGGGATGCTTAAGTCGGGTCGGGTTGATCCGCGGACTTCCGAGTGTGGTACTATAGGATGGGCTTTCATGGCCCAGTCCATAACAACTACACTAACAATAAACTCCATGTTCTGCTATGTTGTTTCATAACCTGTAACTCAAGGGGGAGGTTGGGGGGTGAGAACTCTGGGAAGAGTCTCAGCGAATGGCCATCCACACGACGACACGAGACACTTCAAAAAATACATGACATGCAAATACAATACATAATATATAACAAGCATAAAATATTTCTATGATAATAAATAGTACGTAAAAACATTTGAAAACATAAATCAGTTAGGGAGTTCTTTAGATAGATGATCAAAGCATTATGGTTTCTCTTTATGATGCATTATCCTGGACGCACTACCCAAGTACCTAGGCCACGGCAGTTGGGAATACACTGCCCGAGTCCATAGATTCCTGATAGTTAGTCTTGGTGCACTACCTAAGTACCTAGGTCACGACAGTTAGGGATACATTGCCGAGACCATAAATTTCTGATAGTTAGCTCTAATATACATGATACATGACACCGAGCATCACAGGCTGCCATGTCCAGGCTTTACGGTCTTGCCCTAAATTTACATGAATTCTATTTTGTTTTACGATCATACAAGGTATATCACGGTCAACGTAGGTTGTCGCTGACTTACAAATCTATTCTAGATGTACTCCAATGAAAACAGTGTCTAATAACCGTGGGGATAACTGCGTACACAATGTCTCGAACTCGAGACCTTGCTTAAGCGATACCAAGCAGCTTACCACTTGGACCAACTGCCGTTGGTTAGGATTTTTATTTATTTCTAGACATAAATTAGGATAGTTTGCATTTAGTAGAATTATTTAGATTTTATTGGTTTTATCTCTTTATTGTAGCTTTTATTTGAATTTTAGGAAAATAAATCTCAAGAGGATCATTAATGAAGATAAGAGATAAGATTGAAGAGAAGATTTAGATCAAAAAAGATAAATTTGAATGTGATTTGGAAAGATTTGGATGAAGATATGCTGAAGTTTTTTCTATGCTGACTTTGTCACACATTTTTCATCTTGATTAAGGATGAATCTCAACTTGACTCGAATTACAAAGTTGTAGATATTTCTTTTATCTTTAATTAGGGACTTGGATCAGCTCAATCGGATATGTGCAGCACAAGTTATGCCATTTTTACTATTGCAGTACAGTACTGTCAAAAAATCTGAATTTTAGTGTTTTTTTACAACCCCATTGACCCCAAAGAAAAAGAGGGAATCATATAGACACCGAGGGTATGACGTAATGAGGGAGAGATCCCAATTTGCCCCAAGTTAAGTCTCTACCAATTTTCTTTCATAGAACCTTTATTTTCTGATTTTCTTTTCTTTTCTTCTTCTTCTTCTTCCTCCATTATGAACTAAGTCCCTATTAGGACATTTGATGTAACCGTTTCTTTGATGATGTTATCATAAAACCTCTTTGTTATTCACTTTTTTCTATCAATGTTAATTAAGTTTCTATGAACTTTTCTTAATATTTTTAATTAACTAGTCATTAATTGAATGAATTATTATCTTGCAAGAATTTGAAAAAATGAATGCGAGAGTGCACTATTATAGAAACCATGGGTTGAGTGACAATTCGAGAGGACCAAACGTAACCTATGTGGTCGTGGGTAGAAAATTCACAAATCATTCATGCTTTTAATAGATTAGGTTACGCCACGAGATTGGGTAGTTACTCTAGGTAAAGATAATCGTTCGACCTCGAAAAAGGCTTGTGATTAGGATAGGAACCTCGACCATTAGTTAACTAGATTAATAATTGAATAACAGTATTTTAGGATAATTGTGCGTGTTTGTCTATGAACACGCCTGAGTCTAGAGTAGATGAAGTCAATTGCCCTAGTATCCATCTCCATAACCTTTCTCACCTTCTATTTAGTTGTTATTTTTCTCTTATTATTTATTTACTTTGTTTTATTATTTTTAAAACCAATTTTCCAAAACTATTCAAATCAATTTAATCGAGTTATTTGTTAATTAAAATCTAGTGTAATATTATTCTCGTGGGTTCGACAACCTAAGTTTTAATACTCACTCTTATTACTTGTCCAAACTAGTGTACTTGCTAGTGTTGCAAAATTCAGATCATATATTTTACAAAATTTTCAAAATTTCAATCCATCTACCTGACACTTAAAATGTTATACCTAAGTATACTATTCCTAAAAATAACATGCTTAGAAAAAATGAATCTGCCTACCACACACCCCTTAAATATATTGAATTAAAAACGAAACTAAAACTCAAGTTACCAAACATACTACATCATCTCACAATTAAATTTGGACAAAAACTTTCACATTCTAAACTTTTTCTTATGGAAGAGAGTCAAAATAGTGAAATATCCGCTAATGAGGGGGAGATTAGGATTAGGATTAGGATTTGATTCAATAGGAGAAGACACAAATAAACCTCTATAGGCACACTCAAACATTTCTGACTTAGAATTCAAATAAAATAAAGATTCTGAAACCCTAACACACACACTTTGATTCGTAAGAAAGAAAGAATAGGATAAACACTCCTTCTACTAAATCCTTAAAGAATTTGCCCTTAGAAACGTAGATAATTGGGGTAAAGAAGATTCTTAACTCTTGTATATGACACAACAAGAACCAAAAATACCAAATGTTAAACGCCACAATGGAGTTATCCATTGATAAGTTCATCATGTTTATTGAAGAACAAGAAGAAGAGAAAATTCTCACATTTTATTCTTAAAAATACTCCGCTTCTTGTTTCTCACTAATAGGATATTTATAATCCTCTTACATTTCAAATTTAACAGAAAATAAAACAAAAGATAAACTAATTTAAACTAAAAATAAGCTTAATTTAAACTAAAAATAAGCATCATAACAATAAACTTAAGATTACATTAATTAATAAAATAAAATAAAATTTAAATACTCTAAATATTTAAAATAAATAAACAAACACAATTAAAATAAGATAATGACTTAACACATATTGAAATCTCCATATATTATCCTCTAGTAATATAATGTGTAATTTATTTATTATTAGTATTATTTATCAATCTCTTATATGCATAATCTAGGAGGCCAATTGCCCTCGCACACCAACACACACTCTCTTTCATTGACCATTTATTTATCTCTTTATTTATTTGGTCCTAACACCTCTGCCAATCCTTTCAATCTTTTTAGTAATATTTATATATACTATTCATAATTTAATAGTTTTTCTCTACTTAGATTATGTCTTTTCTATTGACCTGGAGACAAAACCCTCCTCAGTTTCTAGGTAGATTCAGACACTGCCTCACAAAATGTTGAACTGCTTCATTTTCTTCATTTTGGGTCATGTGGTTTGTTGTAGTTGAAGTACATGTTGGAGACATCACACAACCATAGTTTACTAGGCTTGCTGGGCCTTTCTGTCACTTTCATTCTCCAACACAAGCAACTCTATGGGGTCATCTTACTCTAAATTTTTGTAGCAATCAAATTAATCTCATTAAAAGTAAAGTATACAAACAAATCATTGTCAAATTTAAAACATAGAATATATTAATCCATCAGTTAATAAACAATTTAAACTAGTACAGAAATAAGACTAATTGATCTCTAAAAAATTTATAAACAATTTATTGATCAAATGACTAACTTGTTTCACTATTTAAATTTACGAGGCACCAATTTAATGGTTATTATTTATTTGTATATATATGATGGCATCACGTCATGAGCCATTCCACACACACACGATGATGATGATGGCTTGCATGTAATGTATAAAAGCCGAAATATGAAATTTTATATTAAATAGCCTAAAGGTGTTGCTTGTCCAAAGTGCAGGAATCGTTGACTACTAAGAAATTAGTCACAGGCAGCTGGGTCTAGCTAGCTAAGGAATCTGGGCAACAAGACAAACATCCCCATGACTTCAAGGAAAAAAAGAGAGCCACAATATATAGTCAAGCAATGTACATGGATAATCTTAGTTTGCAAGAAAATGATTTCGTGAAACCAAACTCCAATTTCAAATCATAATTTGTATTTGATTCCTAGGTTACTTTCAATTTGTCAAACTCGTGCAATAAGTGACACCTCAATTTTAAAAGTGAAACATTTTTTGGGGAGTATGTGTTATGAAACTAATATGCTAATGCTACATTTTTAATGGGTTATTAGATTGAAAGTAACATGAGATATTATGAAACTTTATCTTTGTCAAAAGTGCTTTTTTATTTTAATAGTATATATAAATATATATATATATATATATATATATATATATATATATTTAAGTATAATTAATACAATTTTACTTGTAGTGAATTAATCTTTTTTTCATGGTAATGAGTCATAAATATAACGGGTTTAATTTTGACATACAATATAAAAATATGTATACAATTATTTAATTAATTTATTTCATTTACATCACCTTTTAAAAAAAAATGTATTATGTTTACTTCATTTCATTATATAATTGAGGATAGGGTCAAAAACGTTATTCACTACTGTACGAATAGAACACGAAATGTTTCATGGGGTTGCATCAACTTGAACTAATTAAATAATCACTGTGTTACGTAGTAATAAGACCCTGGGCCCTGGCTATCACACATGGGTAGACGTACAATATATTAGAAGCCCTGAGAAATTTAAATATATTAGGAACCATAAGCAAATCTTATAATACTTTATTCTAGAGTAAGGTAGGCTACTATATATATATATATATTCTATACCTTACCATGTCATGAATCCAAACAATCGAATATCTGGCATGATGGAACGACCGGGCTAGGTCTAACACAAGCATATACTAATAATAACACAGGCAATACCTAACTACAGCTATACATAGACACATTTATCACACATATATAATATATTAATATGAATGAAGCTGTTAAATTATAGGACAATTATATACAGAGTCAAAACTTTTAAAATTATTTGAATGTGTTTATTAAAATCATATGTAACATATAAATTAGCTATTGAAGTAAGAGAGTCCTACATACTACTTTATTGTATCTCATAATCACTCGTTTTTTTTTGTCACAAATTTGGATAATTTTTCCTGTTTGTGCATTAGTCTAGATTATATTATAAGTATTCCGTTTAAATTTCAAATGCAATGGAATGGAATGGAGGTTTAAAATAAGACTTGATGTTTACATACTTTAAAATGGTAAACTAGTGAGTTAAACATATATATATAGTGAAAAATAACTAAATTACAAAAATACGGGAGACGAGTGCTAACAAGGTCAGCAAAAAACGCAATAAAAACTATAGAAGGTATAAAATGAAAAAACATTTCGCTCAGATAAATTATATATAAATCCACGCAACTAGCTAATAGACTCCCTAAAGATGTGTTCAAACTTGACCCTCCACTCCATTCCCTAAATCCTAAAACATAGTGGATATTAACGCACGTAATTTAAGATTTATGAAAAATAAATCATAATAGTGTTTGAATGTAATATAATAGAAGTTTCTATTTTTATTCTAATTTTTATTTTTCTTTTTTCTTCTAATCTCTTCTTCTATGAGTGTTACAGAGGGGTTGACATCGTTCTTTTAGCGGTTCCACCATAGTTTCCTTTTTTGTTATTTATAAATTTTCTTATATTTTTTTCATTTTTGTGGTATGTTCATTCTCTTTTATAGTTGTAATTTTTTTTCTCTCTTTTGTGGTGTATTCTTTCTCTTTTATAGTTGTGTTTATTTTTCTTTGTGATTTTGTTTATAGAGGGATCTTACAGGAAGATTTAGATTATGGAAGCGTAATATATTCTTCACACGTGATGTGTTATGTGACATATTTGACAGTGTCATGTGTTACATTTAATGACCATATTTTAAGGATCAAACACAAAATTTTTAATTTTATATAGATTAAAAACATATTTAACATAAAAAAAATTTAAAAATGTTTGAATGCAATATATAATGGTGGAACGGACTTAATTATCTAAAAATTACAACTAATATCAAAGTATTGGCCCACAGCTCCTATTTTCTCGGCTGTCTGACGCATTAGGAAAGGCATGAGGGGTGGGCCAACCTATATATCATGGCCCACAATATCAATGTGTGGTGGTTTTTTTGGCTGTGGACCCACACTGGTGTTCTCTGTTCCTTTTCCTTCCCATTTGTCAAACCTTGTTAATTTATTATTCTCTAGCTCTCTGCTGTGCTTACGTTGCTCAGGTGCATTTCTTTCTCTGCTGCCATATGATGCACAAAATGAAAAAAGGTGTTGGAATCGGGTAAATGGCATCGTTGCATGAGAAAGGTGTAGGTCTGTGGTTACGTGGTTCTCGACATGTGGGGACCATGCCAACCAATGTTGAGAGTTCAACAAGAGGCCCAATTCGATGGCCCATCCAACCAACCAATTGCTTACTTTTCAGTTTTTTTTAAAAAAATAGAAAATATAAATTATTTCTGTTCTTGACCTCACAGTATATATTTTTGTTGCTCTTTTTGAAGTGACGTTACTTAACCTTGGTTGAGCGAAAAGTTGTGATCTATCTTTAATTAATGTTTAATCAACACTTCGTTGTGTTGCATTGACATTGCCCTGAAACACGTCAACTTAGGACATAGGCACGATAGATATATATATATATATATATATATATATATATATAAAAATGTANATAATCATTAATGTCAAACTATTAATTGTAATGTCTGTGTTTTGTGTTTTTAAGATTCCTTTAAAATATATAATTTTATGAAGCATTATAAAAATATCTTTCAAAAACACAAGATACGAGTGTCAAATGAGTGTCCTTAAGCGTATATCTACGGCATGTTCGACACGCCGACACGATAATCCAACAAAGTATCTATATAACTTGGACAACTCATCATGTCATTTGAAAGATGTCTATAACAATAATAAATTAATTTACTCTTTCGTTTTCATTTTACATACTCTCGCCAGAGAGGGATATAAGGCGATGTGCATGTCACGCTCATCCACAATTACTTGTAAGTTGTAACTAATTAAGGATATCAATTTTTAAAAAATTCTTATATAATTCTAAAATATCACGTTAAATAAGTTCATACATTATATAGTTAAGAGCATATTTAAAATAACACTCTGAAACGACCAAAATTTTCTCTCAATTTTGACTTGTGTTTTAAAGGAACTAAAATGCATGTGTTATACATGGTCAATGGTCATACAGAACTATATAAATGATTAGGTAACATGAGAAAAACAAAGAGGATATATCAATGTCACTCAGACCTTCCGCATAAAGAGTTAGAGAGAGAGAGAGAGAGTTGAGAAGACTATGTAAGCTACTATCTTGATTGTGCTTCTTTTTCTGAAACTATAACGATCGATTTTGAGAGCATATTAATCACCATGACAAATGAACTAATTTCAGATTGGCTAAAATATTATTGAAAAATGACAACTTTTATTTAGCATCACATATATATGTGCTTGTTATTCTTGGTATCCTTTACAGTTTTTAGCTAAGCAATGAGAACTAAGTCCTTAATCATTGGATTGCAAGTCTTGGTAATGTTGCGAGATCCACTTTGCTATGATCTTTACCTCTTGTTTCCTTACATCTTTAAGCCACTTTGGGTCTTCCTTAGTTGAGTACCTTAAATCTACATGATGAGCTCCTGCTCACAAACCCCCCCCCCCAATTAGATATTAGAGATAAATGGGGGAAAAAATGGAAAGAAGAATGAGAAATAGGAAGCTGAAATTATTATATCTTAATTTGGCCCGCTAACCTTTTTTTGCAACTATAGCAACTAAAGTTTTTGATATATTCTTCAACACTCTGCAACCAAACCAATAGTTAGCATTGTTGTGAGATGGGATTGTCATAATTGCTTTAAACATTCATTGAAATAATACTAGTAACGCTATATGATAATGAAAAAAGAGGATAAAAAGAAGAGATGCTATGCTTTACCCTCCACCGCTCCAAGGGTCCCTTAAACCATTGAAGAATATAATGTTGCTGGCGAATCTTTTTAGAACTCTCTTAATATCCTGCACAAAACGCAATCGATCAACATTAATAACATTGAAAAAATTAATAGATGGACTTCGTTTAATAATAGTAAGTACTGACATAGCCGCCAAATTCGGTAGTAATCCAATGCGGTCGAATCTGTGCGTTGTAGAAAAACTGGCAGTAAGAGTCTCTGCTTTCATATGAAAAGTGGGATTCGGGGAATATGCTTTCATTGTTGCTGCCAATAGGCATTATCATCTCCGTACAAGCCTGCTTCCACAAAACTTGCTATCATTATTCATCATTGGTTTTCTACCCAATTTGCAGAAGGAAAAAACTTGATGAAGTTTTTTTTTTTATGTTCATTTCATTAATTTCTCCAATCATATAATAATATATGAACAATTTTATTAAAACAAATAATTTAAAAATTTTCGAATCTTGATTGGAGAAATAGATGAAATGTATAAAGAACGTTTAATCTGAATTTTGTCCATTGCAAAATTGCGATTAGTGGTACAGTGATACTAGTATACTACAACATTCACATTCAACATATATGAAATGAAACAGTGGATAATGATATTTTCACATCATTTTTATTACATTTTTTTTCTAAATGATAAAATAAAAGACAGAATTTTTAATATGTGGAGTATATATTTTGAGAGAAAATATATATATATTGGTCATTATTGTTTGATAAGGTTCCGGTTTTTGGTCATAATTTTGCTTTATTTTTTTTGTTTGGGTCAACACTAGTTGTAGGACAAAATGCCTTTATTCTTTACATGGCTTTGTTACAAAATAAGTGTCTTCATTGCTTTTCTTGTTTATGGTCTTGAACAGCCTCTTTGGATTTTTGGGGGTCCAAAACATCCCTTCTTGTTTGTGTTTATTTTTTATGGCTTTCTTGGGTGCTTTTATGGGCTGTAATTCAAAGCCCAATATTATACAAGGATGTTTTTATTTTTTATTTTTTTGGAGACTGAAGCATGACGATGGCGACATATCTCTGATATGGGTCGACAAAAGAAAATAATAATATTTCAGACCATAACAATAATAATAATAATTATAAAAAGAGGCCTGTTATGTGATAGAGNTATCTTTCAAAAACACAAGATACGAGTGTCAAATGAGTGTCCTTAAGCGTATATCTACGGCATGTTCGACACGCCGACACGATAATCCAACAAAGTATCTATATAACTTGGACAACTCATCATGTCATTTGAAAGATGTCTATAACAATAATAAATTAATTTACTCTTTCGTTTTCATTTTACATACTCTCGCCAGAGAGGGATATAAGGCGATGTGCATGTCACGCTCATCCACAATTACTTGTAAGTTGTAACTAATTAAGGATATCAATTTTTAAAAAATTCTTATATAATTCTAAAATATCACGTTAAATAAGTTCATACATTATATAGTTAAGAGCATATTTAAAATAACACTCTGAAACGACCAAAATTTTCTCTCAATTTTGACTTGTGTTTTAAAGGAACTAAAATGCATGTGTTATACATGGTCAATGGTCATACAGAACTATATAAATGATTAGGTAACATGAGAAAAACAAAGAGGATATATCAATGTCACTCAGACCTTCCGCATAAAGAGTTAGAGAGAGAGAGAGAGAGTTGAGAAGACTATGTAAGCTACTATCTTGATTGTGCTTCTTTTTCTGAAACTATAACGATCGATTTTGAGAGCATATTAATCACCATGACAAATGAACTAATTTCAGATTGGCTAAAATATTATTGAAAAATGACAACTTTTATTTAGCATCACATATATATGTGCTTGTTATTCTTGGTATCCTTTACAGTTTTTAGCTAAGCAATGAGAACTAAGTCCTTAATCATTGGATTGCAAGTCTTGGTAATGTTGCGAGATCCACTTTGCTATGATCTTTACCTCTTGTTTCCTTACATTTTTAAGCCACTTTGGGTCTTCCTTAGTTCTTAATCATTGGATTGCAAGTCTTGGTAATGTTGCGAGATCCACTTTGCTATGATNATAATTAAATAATAATATGATTTTGTTACATTGACAATATATTAAAATTTATATACATATATACTAAAAGTGAAGGGAGTGAGTCCGTTAGGTACCTGCCACTGCCATCCCCCAAGATCATGGGGATCAGAATTATCATCCAAGTTGAAACATGTCTCAGTGCCGCTGCTGTTGTAGTATATATTTACTGCTTCGTACAACTTAGCCAATGTATTATTATCATCCCTCCATGAGCTGTCAATCGCCTCGCACATCTATATTCCACAATTCCTAAGTCAAAGATTCCTTCTTTCCCACATTAAAAGTAAAGTATATACTCCTTTTATTTTTCTTTCAAATATTCGTCTGTCTGTCTTTTCAACTTTTTTTCCTTCGTTAATAAAACAGTTCTAAAAAAATGCAACATAGATCAATCAATATATATATATATAAAATCATTACATTTTCTAATTTTCAAATTTTAACAGGACATTTCAAAAACCAAGAATACTTTTCGGAACACATGACATTTTAAAAAACCAATATATAAATAATATTAAGTTGTTTCTCATGTGCTATGTGAAGATAAATGTTTTTTCTTATTACTTTTGTTATTTTTAATAATTTTTAAAATTAAATTTATCATATTTTATTATTTTTTATGATTTAATATATTGATGTATCACATAATCAAATATGATAATTAATATTTTTAATATAATATTCATAGATTGTGTTTCATGAATTTAAATAATTTATAAATTTTTACAAGTTAATTCTTTTAATAATTTGATATACAAAAGATTACCGTAATATTATGGTATAAAATCCTCAAGATAAACTAGTTTTAAAAAAGAAATGCTATGATGGATCACTGTGTGAAAGCAGCTAGCATGCACCTTTCTCACTGGATAAGCTGGCAATGGAGTCAGGAAATTGGACGGTGTCGGATAATCTGTCATTGCTGTATAAATCCACGCCGTCTGAAGCCATCCTTCCAGTTCGCCTGACCCATAATTCCTGCACCATAACCGCAATTAATTAATTAATTAATTAATTACTAGTATTAAAATAAGCTTTTAAAAAGTCGCCTGAATTTGGTTCATTAAACTAACTGAGATTAACTCGTTTAATTTGTACTAACTACCAGTAATAATCAATCATGCTCTCTCACCCGCATAGTCTGAATGATTTCGCCAGCAGCTTCGACCCTCCTGGTTTGCTGGCCACATCGTCTATTTGTTTCCATGACTCTTTTATCACTGTGTAACAATTCTCGCTCTCGCTCTATCATCATTCATTATTCATTAGGATATTATTGCAACCGAAGAAAAAAATTCAATTAAAAAAAATATAAATATATATATATATATTATTTAATAATCATTGCTACAGTGATGTGCATGTGAATTGAGCTATATATTAGCCTATATGCATTAATAAAATAATATGTGCGCCATCAAGCTTCCCTGAGTGGATAAAATTAAGAATAAAAATCTTAAAACGTGGTTTTCTCATAGCATCCATGTATCGACACCACACATATCACGGCAAAATAAAATTAAAAAATAAAAAAAATCAATTTGTTGGGAGGAGAGAAATTAAAATGAGATACCCTGAAGTCATGAGTGATAATGTCAGTGAAGACATATGGTGAAACCAAACCCGGGAAATGGAGAATTGGGGCAGAGGATGCTAAGGCTCCAATTGCAACGTGCGGATACTTCAACCTGAACCACGCAGCCAGCACTGCAAATTTTTTTAAAATAAAAGAAAATCAGATTAATTTAGACCAAACATATATTCGTGAAAACAATCATAAAATTGATGAACGAGAATATATGTACTTCCTCCATAGGATCCTCCAAACACAACAACAGGGGAATCAGTTGCTGACAAGTTCTTCTTGAGATCAATGATGAGAGTTGCATAATCAGCCAATGCCTGCGTTGAGCTCAGGTACCCAAGTGTGCTGCTATTTGAATATGCAACCGTCCTGTTTCCCCCAAATGGTACTGATTTTCCGTAGAACCTATGCTGCAAAAAATTCAATTCGTTGAAACCTCGAATTTAGTTAGACGCAGTAAAAGGTTGACTTTTTGGGGGGGGGGGGCATAGGGTCAAATCATAATTATTATCTCAACTCTAGATATATTGAGTGAACAATAAATTTAAAAAAATCAAAAGGTACAGAGAGACACAGATCTGTGTGCAGTACCTCAATGAAAACCAAAAGGGCTTGGAAACGGGGGGCATTTTCGAACACGAAGCCGGTGTTCTGAGTGAACCATTCTATGTTCCCTTCGTTTCCGGTGTAGACGAAGATCGGGGATTTCTTTTTGGCGCCGCCCCAATGGGTGGCGTTGACCAGGTACCTCTGCTGGAAGGTTTGGTAGCTCTGGGGATTGTAATTGAAGTGGTCGAGTGTTTGGGTGAAGAACTTTGTTGTGTAGTAGGGCCCATTTTGGTGGTGGTGCTGTGGGCGGCGGGAGAGTAGCGAAGAAGGGAATCTGGGTGTGATGTGTGCAAAAGCGAAGGTGAAGAAGAACAAGAGTGTGCTTGTGAAGTAGTGGATGCCAAGATTTGCCATTATTTTTTGTTCTGATGGAACGGGAAACTGTGTGGTGTCGGGTACAAATGAAACGACAAATATACATATACATATATATACATATACATATATATATATATATATGAGCCTTTTGAGAGTTATAAAGGGCAAAATGAAAAGTAGAAGAGATTCTCACGAGTCTACAATTTCCGCAGAAAAAGGCTCTCAAGGTTGGCCCGCCTATTAGGGGGGCCATTCACTTCAAAATCTATACATATATAAATAATATAAGGGTCTGGATACTTTAACCGGAAATTACACATGCATATTTCTATCGTTAATTAATTAAGTTATTTTAAAAAAATAAATAATTAGAAAGGTAAAAAATTAATGGTAAAAATGTATACATGTTATGTGTAATTTTTATATGAGATGATCCATTTTCACACATGTATAATAAGGTAGTACCATGTGAGTATAATTGCATTGCAATATAATTTTTTTTTTTAGGGGATTGTTATGGTACTTTGCTCATATTATAAGGTACTGATATCTTTACCTAAATTGTTATTTGTCAAGTGAATTGTAGGTTATTTTTATTTTTATTTTAATTTATTAATTAACCATTTGATGTTATGTGGGCAAGATATCAATACCTATATAATTAAATGGGTACTAAAGGAAAAACCTTTTTTATATTATCATTTAATCCTAAGATTTGATATAATGACATTTTAAGTAACAAGTGAAAAGTCTGTGTGCCAACTGTGCTAGATTTCATTGATTCTTAATGACAATTTAAACGTACTTGATTAAAAGATATTTTTGCATGTTTCCTTTATAACATTTAATACATGTCATCTAGCAAAATTATTAGCCATTAATTTATTATTTAGGTGGAAGATAGCTTATTCTTGTGAATATATGGGTTTTGCTAACTTCTTCTAACTCTGTTTTAACTCTATTTTATGAAGGTGTAAATTATCAACATTCAACCAAGATACTTGGACTAAAAAAAAAAACACCATTCTTGTTTATTAGATAATTAATTTTTAGGCGGTTTCTCAAGTGCCCTGTTAAGAAAATACACCATCCTACTAAATTCTTTTATTTTTTTATACTTTTTAAAATTAAACTTATTGTATTTTGTCATTATTTTATGATCTCATATGACATATTGGTGCATCACATGATCTAATGTGATAATTAATAATTTTTAATATAATATTTATAGAGCGGTGTATTGTAAGTTGAAATGATTAACAAAACTCTACATTTCTTATAAGTTGATTATTGCAATGATTTAACTGATAAAAGATTTGTCAATACCATATAAAACATTAAACGATAACAAAATTCAATGAATTTAATTCTACAAATTGTAAAATAAATAGAGGAATTTAATAATATGAGATATTTATTTCATAGGACACGTGAGTGGCCACATATTATTAAAATTACCTATTTGAATAAAGTCAAAATCATTTAATTTTCTCTTCTTTTTTTCTTCTCTCTTCACCATTAATTATTATTTTGTCCTCCCTTCTCCATCCTCCATCACCTACTTAACTCACTCAATATTTATAAAAAAAAATCAATTTTTTTACTTTCATTTGTGGTATTTTTTCAGAAAAATATTTTAGTAATTGATGATGACAATAAATCATAAAAAAATAAAAAAAATTGCTATTTTTTAAACAATAAGTTTTTTTTTACTTACGGAAAAATGAGAGGGAGAGAGGAGAGGGAAAAGATGAGAAACAAGAGAAATGAAAGGGGAAGAGTGGGGTGGGGCGTGAAGATGCAGGGAAAAGAGGGGGGAGAGAAAAGAGAAAATATGAAAGAAAAAAAATAAGAAAGAAAGAATGATTGTGACATTTAATTTATTAAAAGTAAATAATTTAATAATTAAACAATGTGGTGCCATTTGTCTAACACATTTTAGTAAATGATGCTAATCTCTTCTTTCATAAAATAAAGTGGGAAGAGGTTAACAAAATCACACACACACACACACACATATATATATATATATTATTTCACTTCATTTTTAGATATTGTTTTTTATTTAAAATTTTGTTTAAAATTAATTAGTATTTGATTAGATTAAATAGATATTAATTATTATATTTTTAACTATATCCCTATTTATTATGAATCTTTTATTATTATATTAATTACATTATAATTTTTCATAATTCTCTTTCTCACTAATTGTTCAATATGTGTTTTAATTTAAATAAGAGAAGGGTTAGAGAGAAATAAATATTGAAAGGTAATTTAATTTAAACACTTGATATTTTCTTTAAATATGTGTAAATTAATTACTTTATTAATATATGGGTATTTATAAAAAACGACGCACAAATTAAAACTAATTAATTGATATAGTATCAATGCTTTCATCAATAAATACAAGCATTCACCAATTAATAAATGAATTTGGACATAACCTCTTGTACTATACTACTATACAATAATAATACACTTTAAAATAGAGCCAATTGATTGAAATTAAGAATACCTTATTCACAGCAATTAAGTCTGTAATGGGTCCACTACGTCTTTTTTATTTTATGAAAGTCAATCACGCCAAATTTTAAATATATAAAGACTTTTCTGTCCAGTACTATATACTTTGAAAGATATATGAGATTTTCGTGATATACTGATATTAAATACCATTAGAGATTTAAAATTTTGAAAATCTTCTCCTTTTGCTTCTTTATTTTAAGTATCTTAAGACACTCATTTATATAAATTAAAAATGTTTTGCTAACGAATGTTTTAAATATACTCATTAAAGAATTCAATTTTTTTGTGTGTTTTTAATGTATTTAATGTATTAAAGGCTTAAAAACATTTATGTATTAAATACAAAATTTTCTTTTTTAATTCATTACCTAGTGCTCTTAGCACACTTATTACATTAGCCTAAATTAAAATTAGCTGAACGGCTAATTATTTCAATATCATCAGCATTTTCCACGAAAATGAAATTGACATTTACTAAGAAAAGAGAAACTCGCGCTATTTCAGGGATGCATATCCGTATTGCGCGTCAATTCAGGCTGGTCCAAATTGTTGGAGTGATGTAATTTTTGTGTCATCCATTGGGAATATATGGGTGAGAACTGAGGATGCACATCAACTTCCCTTTCTTCTACTTGAAGACGACAAATTTCCCTTCCGCGTGGCGTGAAAGAGAATACCATTCACTTTGGGGATTATTATTGACTCTATTCTCTCACCTATAAGCTGACGTCGTCACTGTTCAGGGTTCAACAAATACAAAGGCAAAAGTTAAAAACAGACAAACTTTCTCATACTTCGCTTCTATGGTTAGTTAATTTAGTGGCAGAGACATAATGATAGGTTTAAATTTCAGTATTTTATCAACCAAAGGTTTGAACTTTAGTTCAACCTATCCCGACTTTTATATTCCGAACTAATCATATCATATCAAATATATGAATTTCAAAGAAATGATATATAAAATCAGTCATATATATTAATGTAATAATATTTAATTAGTTCACAGTATAAAAGTAAATAGTACTTAAACTCATATAAAAAGTATCATATTTTACAAATTTAATTTTAATATGCATATTTTAATTTTTATATACGATAAAAATAAAAATAAATTTATTTTGTCATTCAATTATGTATTAACACAGTAATAAACATAGTCCTTTTTTGAGTAATAAATATAAAAATCAATCACTTTTAATATTAAAAATATATTAAAATTAATTTTAATATATTATTAATGTGAACTATTTAAAGTAATTCCTACAAACGATGAACCCTTTTACTAACATACCAATCAAGGACGGATCTTAGTATTGATCGGGGCCACGAACCCCAAATAACTGTGAATTTTTTTTTTTGAGATTGTGGTATTTACAATTTATTAATATCAAATTGTGGTCATTTTATAAAAATTACCTGATTGTGGTATCATTTTATAAATCGCCAAGAGTTATTGGCAATTTTGTCTTGGCCAAAATTCGAGTATCTCCTCCATTTACATAAATTTTCATACTTGGTAAAAATATTTGCATATCAGTGTAAATCGCAATTCATAGAGGTGATTTATCTATTCTTCATCATATTTTATCCGTGTACGGTATTTTTGTGAGCAAAATATAAATAACACAATTTTCACACTTTTGATATGAGTGAAGAGATGACACAATTTTTAAATAATTAATTATTTTTTATTTTTAAAATAAACTTGCCAAATTTGTGATAATTTATTTTTTAAATATTATTTTTTTGATAAATGATCCTCTTTTGTGACAATTTTAAAGAAAACTACCACAATCTTATAATTTCTCCAGAAATACCACAATCTTGTGATTTTACCGTATTAAAATTTGTCCAAAAGTTTCATAACAGTACTATGATAGTTGAGATATTCTTCAACTCCTTTCAATCACATCCTTTTGGTAAGCTGGTTATCATATTGGGACCTTAATTAATACATAGTAATATGTAGTTTTTCTCGTTCGGTGAAATTAGTATATATCACTGATATTGTGAGAAAAGAGAGGATATATATATATATATATATATATATAGGCATACCTTCCACCGCTCCAAGGGCTCTCTTAAACCATTAAAGAAGATAACCCGGACCTTCTCAGAACTCTCTCAATATCCTGCAGTGGGCTGTTGCCCAAACCATTGGATATTAGGGCACATGTTGGGCTTCATGGGTTGTTGCCCAAACAATTGGATATTTGGGCCCAAATGAAGTGCAATGTAAGTATGTCAAAAACTAAATACAATCATGACCAACAAAAATAAAATGCAATGTAATTTAAATCACCAAAAACAAAAAAGAATCGCAATGTAAGTCGAAAGACTCGAAACTCTGACCCCAAAGAATGAGAAAATAAAGTAAGCTGCATATTAAAAAAATAAAATAGAAAGGTATATGAAAATAGCAAAAGGGAACAAGTAGAGAGAGAAAGAGAGGGAGGGGGGAATCAAAACAAAGAGCATGTGACATGAGGAATGAGTTGCTGTGTGCTTTAAATCAAATCTGCTTTTTTTTCCTTTCATGAATTTCTCCTCCTTGTCTAAAGTTTGAACTGTGATTGTGGATTGAATCATTGAGAATAAAGCGAAAGAGTCCCGAAAAGTTGTTGACATGAGTCCAAATTATGTCCTCTTCATTCATGATTGCTTTGTAAGGTGCCGGTTTTTTTTAAACACAAATTTAATACACCATTTATTAGTGTATATATATAAAAAAATAAAAGCGAGTATTATTTTCTCCGGAAAAAAAGGGGTAAATGATAAGATAATAAGTTTATGAGTAAATTGAAATCGCGTAAAAAAGCATTTATAACTGGTGTTCGACAATGTTTATAAGAAAATGTAACTGGTGTTCATAATTTTAGCCGAAAGATTTGATAAATATTTTAAAAGTGCATTTATAACACATTCGAAATCGCTACCACGTTATGTACGACAATATGTTTAACGAGACGAATATTCCTGCCCTTATTTCGGGTTATAAAGAAAGTTCTATTCTATCTATCCTGTATGCCCTATGCCCCTACATGTCATGGAGTGAATAGTATTCCTTCTAATTAAATTATTTTTCCTTCGAATCTATTTATTTATTTTTCTTGAAAACGAGAAGAGAGAAAGAAAAGAGATTTTTTTTAATACCAAAACACACTAACATTGTAAATCACCGTGTCAATACTATTTAATAGGATTATAAAATATAACTAAAAATTAATCATTTATAACATTTTTTATTTGTCATATCGTATTTTCTCTTACTCTTATATCTTCCCTCTATATTTAAAGCACACATATATCAATATAATAAAAGAAGGTAAAATGTAATATACATATTTATCAAATAAAAAATGTATTAGTATTTATTTTTTTTATAATCGTTAATATATATTTATAATGAAACGTTGTGAATGAACTTAACTTTAGAGCGAGAAAGCAAAAACATGGGAGAGAGAAGCTGACTTGGTGGAGAGAGTAAAATGTTATAATATTTTGATACATATTTTTATTACATTGATATTTATTGTTATTATATTGATACTTAGGTGATGTGTAAGTTTGATGCTAGAATAAGAGTAGAGAGAATTTAATTTGATAAAGAGATAACATCACAAAGAAAGTATAATTTAATGAAAAGAAAATATGTTCAAAATATTAAAAAAATAATTATATTAATACATTTTTTAACCATACATGTATTGATGTATGATGCACACACATCAATAGCATATGCATAAAAAATATTACCATTGTGCCAAATACAAAGTAACGGGGTTAATATGAATGGTCAAAGTCAAAGAAGTCGCAATTTCAGATTGCGATTGCGAGAGAAGGGTTGCCAAAAGCAGCATACACGTTGTCGCCATAATACCGTTCCACCCATTCTTCGCGCACTGGGCTCACCCCACCACTCAAAACCCGACACGTGTCCGCTCTCAGGATCGCCGCTCTCTTGGTTTCTTCTCTTCTAGCGCCATCGACACAGACACTCTCGCTCTGCACATGATCGAGAGGGGTTGTTGCTGATGTGATGATGCCGAGGCAGAACCGAAGCGCGATGGCGGCGGAGATCATGATTCCGGGGAAGATCAGGAAGCGAGGCTGCTCCTCGTCGGCGTCTTCCTCCTCCTCCGTCCTCCACACCAACAGATTCAAGAGGGCCATCCTGGTGGGGAAGAGGGGCGGATCCAGCACCCCCGTCCCTACCTGGAAGCTCCTGAGCTCGAGATCTCCGGCCTCGGCGGCGCTGCGTGCACTTGAATCCCCCAAGTACCCGCCCTCCCAGGCTGGTGGCGGTGGCGGAGGAGGAGGAGAAGGAGGGAATGGGAGGCAGGCTCCGGTTTCGGCGAGGAAGCTGGCGGCGACGCTGTGGGAGATGAACGAGATCCCTTCCCCCAGCGTGAAGGAGATGAAAATGCAGGGCGATTCCAGGCTCAAGAAGGAGCTCAGAGCGAAGGAGAAGTTGGCGAGGTCCATTCGTTCTGGTTCTCTGCCTCCACATTTGTCCGATCCATCGCATAGTCCTGTTTCCGAGGTTAGTACTCTTTTCACATTTAAATCGAGTTTATTTTTATTTTTCCATTTTCTGTCTGCTTGAACTTATAATTTATGTTTCCTTTGATGAGTTGTGATTATTGTGATATTTTTTTGTTTTGTAGAGAATGGATCGATCTGGAACTGGTAGTCGCCATAGAAGGACTCCATCCGTTTCTCACAGGCCGAGGCTCACAGAGCACCACGTTGGCCCTTTGGATTCTCTTAGTAATGCCAGTCTCATGGAGGTAATCTTGTACAAAGCAAAAGGTTTTATCAAATTATCATATTTCATATTTCGCATTCCGGAACACCTTGTGCTTGTGTAAGCAATTTGGGAATTTGATCCTCATCCATTTAGGATTTGTTTGGAAATTTTATCTTGGAGGATAAGAAAAGGAAAGGAAATTACTAGACACACTTAATTTAGTATCTGAGAAATTAGATACGTCCGCGAATAGTTCCATGGGCTTGCTGAATGGTTAATACAATTTCATCATGATATGCAAAGTACTATATTTAAGCTGAAAAAACTTTGGACGTGTGGACAGTTTCTGTATCTGTACCGGACTGGCCAAATTATATATATCAACACTCATCTATACTTTGTTCTTTGTTACTTTGGATTGAGGTTTTATTTATTTATTTATTGTTTTAACGTTCTGAAAGTTATTCCTCTGGGCTCTGGCATTCAATGCTCTGTTATGCACTCGGTAGGTAAGCCATTAATTTTCTGGACAAATTAATATTCCATGTGTGTGCCAAAGATTTGTATGCAGATGGTCCTGACCTTACCACTAACGGTATTTTTATTACATCTACTTGTAGTTCTACGGAGTTTCTGATAGATTAGTACAATCTCTTCATTATATGCAGATGGAATATTTATATCTATATTGAAACTAATTATAACATGCTAGTGGGTTTTCTACTTCTCTGTTCATATCAGAATGGCCAAACTACATATCAAAGTTAATTTATAACTTTTTTTTAATGGTTACTTTGGATGGAAGGTGTTCTTAATTGTTTTTATACTATTTGAAATCGTACCCTTGGCATAAAACACCCTGTCAAGCACATGCATATTTGAACAGCCAGTTGCATGCATTATGCTCTACGATATTTGACTCAGCTTTTTGAGAATTTAAAATTATGTAGAACAATGTGTGATGTTCACGCTTCCTTATAGTTGCATCTTGGATTTCTTGCAGATTGAAACCAGATCTCGAGCACAGACTCCTGCTTCATCTACCGTTGGAGTTAAAACACGTTTGAAAGATGTTAGTAATGCTTTAACAACATCCAAAGAGCTACTTAAAATTATAAACCGCATGCGGGGTCATGAAGATCATCCTTCTTCCAGTATGTCCCTCATCTCAGCTTTACATACTGAGCTGGAGAGGGCTCGGCTGCAGGTCAATCAGCTTATCCAGGAGCAGCGCTCAGATCAGAACGAGATAAGTTATTTGATGAAGTGTTTTGCTGAAGAAAAGGCTGCTTGGAAAAGCAAGGAGCAAGAAATTGTTGAGGCTGCAATTGAATCTGTTGTAGGGGAGCTCGATGTAGAGAGGAAGCTCAGGAGGCGGTTTGAAAGCTTGAACAAGAAGCTCGGGAGAGAATTGGCTGAGACTAAAGCTTCTCTTCTAAAGGTGGCGAAGGATCTTGAAAGTGAGAAGAGAGCAAGAGAAATTATTGAGCAAGTATGTGATGAGTTAGCAAGAGATGTTGGTGAAGATCAATCTGAGATGGAGAAACAAAAGAAATTGTCTACAAAAGTTTGTGAAGAGGTGGAGAAAGAAAAGGAAATGATGCAACTAACTGATATGTTTCATGAAGAGAGAGCTCAAAAGAAACTCTCTGAGGCAAAATATCAGCTTGAGGAGAAGAATGCAGCTGTTGATAAGCTTAGGAGTCAACTTGAAGCTTTTCTTGGAAGTAAACAAGTTAGAGAAAAAGGACGCAGTTCCACTCACTTGAACGATGAAGAAATTGCTGCGTATTTGGGCCGAAGCCAATTTGTTTCCAATCATAATGAAGATAAAGAAGATGACGGAGGAGAGGTTGACGATGGAGTAGAATGCGAAGAGGAATCTGCTGCTGAAAGTGATCTGCATTCGATCGAGTTAAATATGGACAACAACAAAAACAACAAGAACTATAAGTGGAACTACCCTTCTGAAAGCAGATTTGATCCCAGAAGGTATCCAATTGAGGAAGAAGTTAAAGGAAGAAGGTCTGCCTCAGGGAAAGTTTCAAGGAGAAGTACATCTCTGCAAAGGAGTATATCAGATGGAATTGAATGGGGAGTACAAACCGAGAAGCTTCAGAATTCAGGAGATGGAATAGATTGGGAAAGGTTTTATGAACTGGAGAAGCAAGCTCAAGGAAAAAGTTATGCAGATGAAATGCAAGGCTATAAGTCAGTGAAATGTCTGAGGGATCAGATCTTGTCTGGTTCAAGGCCTGCTTCTTCCAGAGGTTATGCAAGCCCAACCAGACAATTTTCCCACCCGTGGCCGTCACGAGATCCTGCAAACACCTTCCACGAGAAACCTCCTATAGGGCAGGGCAATGGTCTAAAATCAAGGTTAGGGGAATCCAGATGTGAGGGCCCGAATGTGAGGAAGTCCAAAAGATGAGAAATGCACATAACTTGGCACAATGCAGGATGGCAAATCATAGACCCTGCTAACCGCTAGGTAGAGGCCAAAAGAAGTTTTTCTCCTTTGAAGGTTTTTGTTTTTATTGATAGTCCGTGGCTGCTAATGTTGCTGCACTCAGCTGCTGTGATTTTCGTTTGACCATACTCAGATATGGTAGTGTTTGACTGTTTGTAGAGTTTATAACATGTAATATAAATATTTTGTTTTTGTTTCATTCCTTCCCATTTAAGGAGACCCACTTTGCCTCCCACGAGATGCTTCAATGAGTGGGGATCCAAATGATTTGATTTTGACATCTTCTTCGAGTAACGATGAAAAATGAGTCAATTTTTATTTTTTGGTTTCATGCAGTGGGTCAAAATGATTGACGTAGACACAGGTTGGAACAAAAATTTGCAGAAGTGTTTATTTCTCTCTCTTTTGTATGGCTTCTGAAATATGATTTGGGAAATGTAACTATTAGCAAGGGAATAAGGACAAACGACAAAGCTAAATCCTGTTTTGGTCTTTGGCTAGGAAAGTTGGATTAAGGTTGTGATCCTATTTTTTTCTCTTTATATCAAAGCGCAAGCGGGCTATAACATTATTCTTTTGTTGCTTACTATGATTTGAGATAATTGAAGTAAATATGTTTTTTTTTTTTTATATTGATGAAGAACGAATTTTTAAACCACTTGATTAAAGAGTTTAATCATTGACCAATTATATTGGGCTTTGTTGGTATTGAACCTTAACACTATGACTTTGTGGGGTTCACATAGATTCCACACTTTTGTAAATAAGATTGTTTAAAAATTAGTGTAGAATTTGCGCTAAGCACGAGATATATTATATCATAGGTTATAACAACAAAAAATAATAAATGTATTTCTTCATTTTCTTTCATGTGTAATATCATATTTCCTTCTAATTTTTGCGCAATGTCACATTATTTCAATTCTGGCACGTACAATGTCACATTTATTTTAAATTCTTGAACAATTTTACGTTTCCTTCCAATTCCGGCACAATGTTAGTTTTCCTTAAAAATTTTGTGTTGTCTCTTTTCCTTTCGATTCTTGTCCAACGTCACATTTTCTTATTCATGAGATGTCACATTTCTTTAAATTTTTGTAAAATGTCAAGTTTCCTTTAAATTCTCGTGCAATGCTACATTCCCTTGCAATTCTTATGTAATGTCATATTTCTTTGTAATTTGAGTGCAATGCATCTTTTCCTGTAAATTCTCATGCAATGTTACATTTCCTTGCAATTCGAGTGCAACACCATGTTTCATTAAAAAATTTGTACAATGTTTCATTTTCTTGAAATTTGAGTGCAATGCCTCGTTTCCTTCAAACTATCGTGCAATGCTACATTTTCTTATAATTCTTGTACAATGTCACATGTTCTTACTATTCGAGTTTAATAGTGTAAATATTACTTTTATGAAATTCTATGATTTATTGATTTATTTTGTTGACTTAAAATAGTGTAACTTGAAATTTTTTAAGATATTATTAAAAATTATTCTAAATCCTCAATAAAATATTTAATTCAAACCTAATATGAATGAGAAAGAAAATTCTTATGAAATTTCTAAAAGTATTTTACTTATTAAATCCAAATAATATTATTAATCTTAAAAAAAAATCTAAACTCATGTTACATAATATATTATTGTACCGAAGGGGTACTTTGATCCTAGAGCTTCTCAGCTGCTTCTAGGTCATTGGGCGGGTACCTGCAAGGACTCTGACGCTCAAGTTAGTGAAGGTTCGAGATAATAGTGAAGTCTAGGGTGTTGGGTTTTAGGCATACCTGGTGTGTGGTGTGTTGATTAGGCTTAAATACCTAGGCGAAGTCCGTGATTTTCGTTATTCCGGGTTAATTCGGCCTTCGGAGATCACAATGTATTTTTAGCTAGGGAGAGCATATTTCGGGATAGGGATCTCGCTAGCAGTTGGGAAGTTGCTCGAGTTGGGTTGGATTGATCTGCGGATTCTTCGAGTGATGCTCAAGGAGGGGTTTCGGGTTGGGTTGATCCGCAGACCCTTGGTTATGATTATCTTGAATGGGCCTTCATGAGGCCAGTCCATAACAATTATTATTTTTAAATTTGTATAATATCAATTAATCTTGTTTCGAAGTTAAAACTTGTATTATTGAATTATTTAGAAAAAATAAATGGAGTGTAATTTAGTTAATCCTCGAAGGATGAAACACTTATTATTATTATTATTATTATTAGAAGAAGAAGAAGAAGAAGAAGGGGGGGTTGGATTGTCATTGAATTAAACCATAAGGTGTCTTTGACTTTTATCCATAGTGATATAATTTCCATATTTAGCATATTTAGTTTATTCTTTATAAAGTAATTTATCATCTTACTGAAAAATATGTTGTTGAAATTATTTGAATTTATTAAAACAAAATAGTAAAATTTGAACTTAATATTAATTAATATAATTATTTAGTATAAATTTAGAATATTGAGTGATAATAGATAAACGTGTAACACAAATTTAAAGAAAGGGTGTTAAATTTTTTTAATACAAATTCAATGAAAAGAGCGTGGCATTAGACAATGAATATGTGACAATAATCACTTTCTTTCTATTGGTATCAGATGAGATATATAAGTAATTAGTCATATAGTGACTATTGTTATATATTGTAATTTTATATTATCAAGAATAAACTTATAAGATGCTCATTATCATATAACTATAGTATCAATATAATTTCGATTCAAATTAGTTATATAATTGTTAAATCTACGACAGACATATAATTAAATATGTGCACACACAAACATTACCAACTAAGAGAAATAAAAAATTCACAATATAATGTCGATTTAATTAATCATATCACAACAACTTCAATTTACGAAGGACAATATATAAAATCAACATTAATTATCCCTTAACATATTGCACATATATAAAACAACTTAAGCTATGTCCTACTAATAATTAATTAGTAGTTTAAGTGATATAATCTTCTTTAATTTAACAAAATCGAGACATATCTTTGTAGTAAAAAAAAAATAGCTATATGTCCTGTGAATTTAAAAACTAAGTTTATAAACTAAAAATTCTAACTATATGTAATTGATAAACCAACTCAATTAACAATATCAATAACATGTCTTTGTTAAAAAAGAACATAATTAGCTTAGTTTTAAATAATTTAACTAAATAAGAAAAGTAAAAAAATATAATATAATTTCAATTTAATATAGGATTTTTTGACTCACAAATTAAATAAATTTAATAGATATTTGATAATATTTATATGTTTTTTTTATGGGATCTAAGGTTTGTTTTAGTAACTAATCAAATTTAATAAAATTCATGTACTACAATAAGTGTATGTTATCCCAAATTATATTAAAATTAAATAAACTTAATTGAATTAAGTTTATATGGCAAATAAATAACAAAAATGTTACTTATACCTATAAAAATGCATAAACAATTTATTTTGTACTGATGTAACATAGTAAACCTCATTATATAGGTGAGAGTTAACAATATCTATATATTAAATAAATAAACAATTGAACTGTAACATTAAATATATTGCCCCACTCATGTGCAAAGTGTAACGTGACACAACCAAATCAAACAATAGTTATTTCATGATGGCTGAAATATAGGCCGCGTGAGATGGAGTTGAGCCAACAATAATACGTACAATACAAACATTATTTGCTAACGTGACAAATTCTTCTTACACAAAAGTGTCCCAAATAGTGAAGTGGTTTTTGTTTCTTAAAAGTATAGACTGTTCTGATTGTCAAGTCAAGGTTGTCATTGTAGCATTCATCTTTCGGATGAGGGAGGTTGGTTGGTAAGTTTTTTTTATTAGACTCTCTAGTCTCTAATAACAGTTTTACATTTTTAACAATTAACATCCTGCCGGTTTTTACGAGGTTAAAATTCACAACTACGATAAAACAAGAAATTGTCAATGTAGAGATTAATATAACCTTCATCAACACAGGGTTAGTTATTGTAGTATGTACATTGATTCCTTAATTAGAAGTCTTGAATTTGAGTTGTGAAAATAAGAAAAAGTCTCTATACCTTTAAGAGAGTTTCAGTCAAGTCAAATCAAATTAATGAAAATAGGAGAAAAAATTATTGAAAAAGCTTCTAACAGCCTTCATATAATTTATATTAATTAAAAGCTTGAGTTTTTTAACACTATTTTGGAGAAAAATTTCATGCCTAAATTAATTTCATTAAACTTATTCTACTTGAAGCCACAAAATCTTTTATAATTGTAATTTTGACATTCTCTCTTATCGAAAATAAATATGATTCAAAATTAAAAAAAACAAAAATCTCAAAAAAAATAATAAATCAACCCTCTAACATAATTTTTTTAAAATTCAAAATTTAGGAAAATAAATAATATTAAATTTTTGTTATAGAAAACTCTATAAATTTTACTATAATCGATAAAATATCATTTTACTCCTATTAATTTACAATCTCTATCATCTTCATCAAATCAAACTCTATAAGACTTACTCACTTGCAATCCTACTTATTATGAAACATTGTTTTACTCTTATTAAATTCAAAATTGCACAAACCCTACAAGCTATGCATAACCTACTCAAAATAGATTTTTAAAAAAAATAAATTTCAATATTTTTTCAAAAAATATATTTTTCATTTTTTTAAATAATATTTTCCAAAATTTTTATTTAGGGAAATGATTTCTGTCTCGGCAAATTGATGCACGACATGTGTCCAAAATCACCAAACATCAAATGTATTTTACATTTTATATTTTATAATTTTACTTTATAAATCTACCATTAAATATTTTGTCGGGACGGTTTCAAGTGGACATGTTGTCTTGTAATATAATAAGACTCTTTTATTTATTTTTCAACTTTTTTATTTATTTTAAAAGACTACAACCATAAGAATGAATCTCTAAGTTAGTTAAAATTCTATTTATATATTTAGTTACAAACATGATCATTAATTCAAAAATTGATCAATTAAATTCAAATAATTTTCATTCTTAAATTTCAAACACACCCTCCTCAGTTACAGTTGTGGCTAGTCACTATAAGATAACTCAGCGGAAAATTTGGAAGAGTGCGTTTGATTTTACTCTTCATCTCAAGTTTCCGTTTAAAATTTTTTTCGAGAAATAAAAACAGAAAAAGGGAAATTTACATTTCAATGTCCCATAAAAATTTAATTCTGTATTATAATTCAACAATAATATTTATGAATACATGAGTTTGGCAATTTTAGACCTCAAATTTTTTTTTTAAAAAGTTTAAAATCACCACACCTTATGGCGATTTCAATTATTTCTTAAAAAAAAGTTTAAAATTGCCATATATGTAATGATTTCATATCCATATCCATACGTTTATAAATTTTCGTTTCAACCCATATTTTAACACGTAAGTTATGCTAAATACCGTAAAAATGTAAAAGAAGCCACAGAAAAGCAAACGCCGCCTGAACTTTTAGGCATCAATGGATTAGCGCACACACGTAGGGCCGCGTATCAAATCAAACAGAGGGCAGTGCAGGAAGCGAAGGACAAAGATGGTTTCATCGTAAAGCAGAGTGCAAATGCAGGGGCTTTCCCTCTCTCTGAAGCTTCATTCCCATGCGTTCAACTGCGAGCATCGCCACCCTCCTCAAGGCCTCCAAGAGCATCGAACACCTCCACCAAGTCCACGCCTCCATCATCCACCGAGGCCTCGAGCAAGACCACTTCCTCATCTCCCTCTTTATTTCCCTCGCCCCCTCCTCCTATTCCTCCGCCGTCTTCGACTGCGTTCTCCACCCTTCCCCCTTCCTCTGGAACGCCCTCATCAGAGCCCACTGCCAAACCACTTGCTTTCTCGACCCCCTCTCTGTTTTCCTTCGCATGAAGGCGCGTGGGTCTCTTCCCGACAGGTACACCTACCCTTCCGTGATCAAGGCATGTTCCGCCATGTGCAGGGGCTGGGAAGGGAAATCGGTCCATGGGTCAGCGTTGAGGTGCGGGGTTGAAGGGGATGTGTTCGTGGGAACCAGCTTGGTTGACATGTACGGAAAATGCGGGGAGGTTGGCGATGCTCGCAAGGTGTTCGATAGAATGTCTGAGAGGAGTGTTGTTTCTTGGACGGCTATGGTGGTCGGGTATGCGACTGTTGGGGATGTGGCGGAGGCGAAGAAGCTGTTTG
This sequence comes from Nissolia schottii, assembly GCA_003254905.1. Lineage (NCBI taxonomy): Eukaryota > Viridiplantae > Streptophyta > Magnoliopsida > Fabales > Fabaceae > Nissolia > Nissolia schottii. Next base: position 624,036 of record QANU01111459.1, read on the forward strand.
TTGAAATGCCGCAGAGGAATGCGGCTTCGTGGAACGCGATGATCAGGGGTTTTGTCAAGGTGAGGGATTTGGGCAGTGCTAGGGGTGTGTTCGATGCCATGCCGGAGAAGAATGTTGTTTCTTTCACAACCATGATCGATGGCTACGCGAAGGCTGGTGATATGGCTGCTGCGAGGTTCTTGTTTGAACAAGCTACAGAGAAGGATATTGTTGCTTGGTCTGCTTTGATATCAGGATATGCACAGAATGGACAGCCTAATCAGGCCTTGAAAGTCTTTCTCGAGATGGAAGCAATGAATGTGAAGCCCGACGAGTTCATATTGGTTAGCTTGATGTCTGCTTCTTCTCAGCTGGGTAGTTTAGAACTGGCTCAATGGGTTGATTCTTATGTAAGCAAGAGCTTTGCTGATCTGAAACAAGACCACGTGATGGCGGCACTTCTGGATATGAATGCTAAGTGCGGAAACATGGAGAGGGCTGTAAAATTGTTTGAAGAAATGCCTAAGCGCGACCTAGTCTCATATTGTTCGATGATTCAAGGGTTGTCAATTCATGGGTGTGGGGAAGAGGCAGTGAAGCTCTTTGAGAGGATGCTGACAGAAGGGCTAACTCCAGATGAGGCGGCCTTCACGATCATCCTGACGGCTTGTAGTCATGCTGGGCTTGTTGATGAGGGTTGGGGCTACTTCCGGTCCATGAAGGAAAAGTACTGCATTAGTCCTTCACCTGATCACTATGCTTGTATGGTTGATCTTCTAAGCCGATCAGGGCATTTACAGGATGCTTTTGAGCTTATAAAAGTAATGCATGTGGAGCCTCATGCTGGTGCTTGGGGTGCACTTCTTGGGGCATGTAAACTGTACGGTGAGTCAGAGTTAGGAGAGATTATTGCTAATCGACTTTTTGAGATTGAGCCTCAAAATGCTGCTAACTATGTGGTGTTGTCTGACATCTACGCAGCAGCAGAGCGATGGGTAGATGTTTCCCTTGTGAGAAGTAAGATGAGGGAAAGGAGAGTGCGGAAGATACCTGGCTGCAGCCAAGTTTAGTCCAGAGCTGAGTTCTTTTGGTATTTTAAGCTTTCACAATCCCAACATATGAAAGCTCTCAATGGGGTAATTTGGTTGCAGATCATGAAAAGTGATTGTAAATTCTTTTTCAGTTGATCAGGAAGCTTATCAGTTACTCCGATGTTGTTAAATTAGAAATGGAGTTAACAGGATATAACTTTGTTCTTTATTTTAGTTGCAAACTGTCATGTATCTACCAAGCTTTGGGCCTTATTTTTGAGATACAAGTGTTCATACAGAAACTTAATTGTTGCTCTGGCTCTTGTCGGAATTGGACAGGCAAAATCAAACAATGGTTTGCATTTCTGGCTGAGGCATCATCTTTACAGGTTAGATTCAAACTGCACTTATCTGCATGGCAGGAAAAATGGAATTATTGTTAAGGATTGGAAACTGCAGTAATCTGCTTTGAAATAATGGCGATTTTTAAGTAGTGAAGAATCAAATGTAGCCCATGATTTTAGTTGAAATAAAAAAGATAAAGGGTTGCGCAGAATCATGTTCATTGCTGCTTAGGTGCTACAGGTAATAGCCTCCATAAAAGTCCAGAGTATCCGAGTGTAATTATCTAGAGGTATACATCTGCATGGTGCCCTGTTTAATATTTCTGTGATTCCATCCAAAAAAGATATTACTGGAGCATTACCTAGATGATAGATGAGTTGGTAAAATGAGCATATAGTTGTACTGATCAGTTCATTCCAACCCTTACATGAGCAGAGAGGTAGTCTACACCCAATTACACATGAACATACACCCATATCTGTTATAAGTTATAACTGCCCAACTGCTCTAACTCTGTGGCTTCTGTGCTGTTCATCAAATGCATGATGGAGTGCTGATACATTTGAAGAAGAGGGGAGGGATAATTAAAAGGGAATTTGATTTAAAGTTATTGCAAAAGATACTTTACACAGTTAGCAATTCAATTAACTTTGAAGTAATTTCATCAGCTCAATTAACCATGGTGACGCTACGGTAGGCACTACTTGCAGTGGCAGAGATGGTGACGCTCTGGGCAAAGCATGGAAGTGGTCGAAAAGAAATGCGGCGGGGCAGAGATAGCGATGAGAATGAAGCAAAGCGCAGCGCTGGCCAAAGAGCGAAGGTGGACAAAGCTCAGCGGTGGTTTGTGCAGCAGTGGGCAAAGCGCAACAGTGGCTTGTGCGTATCTGAGGCGGCAGTGACGGGGCATGGAAGACAATGGTAGGGTTGTAAATTTGGATTTCACTGGGTTAAAACAGTCTTTTGCTTAATTTTAAGATTGAAATCAATTCATTTCCCATCAAATCTAATGAAAATTGAGAGGATTTCAATATTGAAGGGTTTCAATTTCATAGGATTTTAGAACTCAAATCATTTCCCATTATTTCTTATTCCAAACACAAGCTTTGTTGAGATTTGATCTCAAATCAAATTTATTTCCATTTTCAGTTGATTCCAAACACATGAAATTCCAACTTGGAAATTCCGCTGGCTATATCAGGATCCTACTTTGTCGCATTTACCTGTTTTGGTTCCGAACTCATGTGATTATTACAAAGAAAAAACAAAGAGTAGGCAGCTTGTAGTTAAGACCTATATTAGAAAACATTTAGCCTAATAATAAATGAGCTTTTGTTTTTCTTTTCTTTTGTTAAGTAGGTAAGTGAGAGAGATCTGTACCTGTTCTCTTTGTAGTAATGTAGAATTCCATATTCCTTATTCTTTATACTTATTTAAAATTTAATAAATTAATATATCTCGTTGTATTATGGCTCTTATAATATTAGTGACTTTGGCCAACTTGAGCATCACTATTTAGCTATCTTCACATTCTAACAGAGCATTGCTCCTCGTCCTCTATCATTCTCTCGTTTATTCTCTCATAGTAAATAGCAATGGCAGCCTCATCAATCTCTGCAGTCAACAGAAGGTACGTAGTACGTACCGTGTAATAAATGCTTTAATTTTGACTTACGTTTTCGATAAATGATCTCCTATGCTACCCTAAAACCTAAGAGTATATAATTGTTATATCCATCTATCCTAAACACCTTGCTAATCAGATTATTTTTAAGATCGCTAGATATTAATTATATCTATTTTTTTTAACTTTATTTAATAATTAAAAAATATTTAAGAGACCTAAGGAGAATATAACATTCCAAACCCTAAACATGCCTGTTTCGTGGTTGCTTAGGAACTTGCATTCCATGTCCCTTGGCCTAAAACTAGCAAGACACCAAAAACCTTAACTGATGACATTTATTTTATTTTATTTTATTATTTTAAGTTATTTATGGCTAGTATTAAAGTAGAGAGGGGAAAAAAAATAAAGGCCTTAATGAAATGATTGATATGTGAAATAATGAATAAATTATAGTTGTTATTTTTCTTTTGTGTTTTTATGACGCACATATTTAAGTGGCCTAGGTGACACATTCCTTAATCTTAAGCAATTAAGGGGGTGATAAAGCATATGTTACTTACGGCTTCAATTCCCGGACTGTGCGTCCCAATTTTAGATCAAAGATTTGTGAATCTTGATTTCTTGGGTGCAGGCTTGAAGGAAAAGTGGCACTGATAACAGGAGGAGCAAGCGGCATCGGCAAACGCACCGCAGAGGTATTCGCCCAGCACGGAGCCAAGGTGGTTATCGCAGACATCCAAGATGAACTGGGCCGTTCCGTGGCCCAATCCATAGGCCCATCAACATGCACCTACGTCCATTGCGATGTCACCGACGAGGCCCAAATCAAAAGCGCCGTGGACACTGCCCTCGAAACGTACGGAAAGCTGGACATCATGTTCAACAACGCCGGCATAGCCGACCCAAACAAGCCAAGAATCATCGACAACAAGAAGGCCGATTTCGAGCGCGTGCTCAGCGTCAATGTCACAGGCGTTTTCCTCGGCATCAAGCACGCGTCGCAGGCCATGATCTCCGCGCGTGGCGGAAGCATAATCTCAACGGCTAGCGTAAGCTCCTACGTCGGCGGCGCGGCCTCGCACGCCTATTGTTGCGCCAAACACGCCGTTGTTGGGCTCACTAAGAATGCGGCGGTTGAGCTGGGACAATTTGGGATAAGAGTGAATTGCTTGTCGCCCTACGCGCTTGCAACTCCGTTAGCCACGAAGTTTGTTGGAGTCAGCGACGAGGAACTGGAGAATGTGATGGACTCGTTGGCTAATCTAAAGGGCGTGACGCTTAAAGCCGATGACGTGGCGAATGCGGCGCTTTATTTTGCGAGCGATGATTCGAGGTATGTGAGTGGGCACAACTTGCTCATTGATGGGGGGTTTAGCATTGTTAATCCCTCCTTTCACATGTTTCCGTATCCGGACCCGGAGTCTTAATTTTTGTAAATTTACTACCGTTAATTAGTAGAAACGTTACAAATAATGACTCAAATAGGCCCCAGTGATAGAAAATATTAATCTTATGATCTTAAGAGCATCTATATCATAAGAATAATTGATGTTTGAACATGTAATTCTTAGTCTTCCTCAACAAGCTTGAGAGCTCTTTTGATGTAAAAGGAAATTGCAAAGTGATTTTTGTGTGTTGGGATTAAAACCTTCTTTACGCAGTTTCTATAAAATCTTAAAAGTCAATAAAAATTAGGCAAAATAATTATTACTCATTTCGATCCAAACCAATAAAATAGTATAACTTATTTCTTTATTTAATTTCGTTAAATATTAGTAAAATTAATATATTATAAGTCATAAAAAATAGTTAATATAATTATATTTTTCGTCCACAAAAATAGATTAAAGAAAGAAATATAATTTCCTAACCCCCGCACACAGCATTGGGCTTTTGATTTGTAATATTCTACTGTTGCATATACTTAGCCGCCTTCCTATTATTTTTAAATGGCTTTTTTCAATAACAAATATTTTTTATCATGATGAATAAGTCTAGATAGCAACACACCGATGCCACCTTAACTCTGAATTACAACTTCCAAATCAATAATTGAGCTAACACCTCTTGAGATTCCAACTTGGGAACTTTCCTTTTGTTTGGTACACGATCATATCCACACCCGAGATTAACTTGGAAACTCTCTTGGTTATAGCATGATCCTACTTTGTCACATTTACGATTTACCTGTTTTGGTTCCGAACTGATCATTTTATTTTTGGTAAATCATCTATTTTGTTTTTGGTAAATTGATCATGTGAGTATGAAGACAAAATAATTAAAAAAATATAGATAAAAATTAATATCTCCTTATATTATGGCTCTTAATTGTAGAATCTATCAAAGGCAACTCAGCCTATAATAAAATATTAGTGACTTTGATCAACTTGAGCATTGCTATTAAACTATCTTCACAGTCTAACAGGGCATTGCTACTCGTACCTCTCTTTCTTTCTCTCGTTTATTCTCATACCAAATAGCGACAGCCTCATCAACCTCTGCAGTCCACAGAAGGTACGTACCGAGCTATAAATGCTTCAATTTTTCGTTATTTGATAAGAGCTTTCCTGTGCATTAAGAATACTGTTATACTTGCTTCGATCTATAATATTAATTTATTTTTATTTTTTAAGTTTAGTCACAATTTAATGTATCCAGATATAAATGAAGTAAGAATTAATTATTTTTAAAGATTTCAACTCATTGATTAAATCAATTTTTAACTTTATTTAATAATTAAAAAGAGATCCATTAGGAGAATATAGATGTGAGCGGCATGTTGGTTTGGACATTGTACCTCAATTTGAAATTAACAAGTCATCCAAAACATTGATGGAGGGAGATCTTTTTTTTAATTTTTTTTTATTTTGGAGTTTTTATGAATAATATTAACTTATAGGGAAAAAAAATAAAAGCCCTAATGAAATGATTTATATGACAAATATGTTAAATAATGAATAAAACAGTTTTTTTTAATATATAATCCCAATAATTAAGTGGCTCAAGAACAGTAGTACAGTACCCACAATATCTGGACAGAGGATTAATGCATGTATACTTATTTATGACATTATTCACTAATACCTTTATTAAAAGGGTTTAAAATTAAAGAAAAGTATTGTTTTTTTTTTATTCTAAAGAGAAAAGAAAAAAAAGAAAAATCCAAAAAAACTGGAAACCTTAACATGTTGTAATTCTGCAACCAGATACACTACAAATAAAAAATAGAAAAATGAAACAAAACACCACTGCTCAGCCTCTTCAACCTAGCCTCCACTGTCCACCGCCATGAGCTTTCACCCCTATCTCAATTCTCAAGCATTCACCTTGCCACCTCAGTGACTTCATCTCCATCTCCATCTCAGATCCTTAGCCACCACTACCTCCATCTCAGATCTACAGCCATCACTGCTCTCACTGAAGTCGAGAAAAGTATTGTTTACCATATATACAAGTATGAGCGAATATTGAGGAATGAATGTTTCAAGATGAGAAAAAGTGTTCAGTATTTTTATTTATGAAAAATATATATTTAATATAAGTAGGCTGTGAAATTTGAAGAATATCACTCAATACAAAAACACATTCTAATGAAAATGAATCAGGCTTCTAGTAGCTAGCTACTTTAAGCCTAGGTGTTCTCATGTATTTTCAAAGTAAATGTCAATTTAGTTTTGTCAAATTATTGATAACTTAGTTTAGTGTTTAAAAAAAACTGATTCTTTTGTGCTTAGTCACGCTTTAAAAATGCAGTTAAATACATTTTTTAAAAGTGTAGTTAAATACATCAAAGAAATTACATTATCGTTATTTTCCCTCTTCTTTTTATTTTTATTTTTATTTTTGTCCGTTTGTTTTCCTATTTCCTAACCCTTCTCTCCTGAGTGTCCGAGGACCTAACGCCAGAGACAAGTAGTACAGGCAACGCCAGAGACAGGTACTACAGGCGGAAAAAGGACCTAATGTTGTTGTGGAAGCAGAAATAGTGATGTTAAGAGAAGAGATAAAATAACAATAATGTCTTTGATTATCGTTCTTATGCGCATTTATAAAGTGTAACTAAATATGGAAAGACTAACTTATCCAAATTTAATAATTAAATGACTAATGGAGACATTTTTTTTTATTATTAATTGGAATTTTTTTTTCCTTGCCTGTAATCGTATACATTTATAATACTAGTAGAATGTGTGAAATGGAGAAAAAGATCAAAGTATTTTTACATGTCAAAGCAAAGGTCTTCTATAACATACGGAGTGTTCAGATAGAGGAAATGATGTTCGAAAGCAATTTCTTTCTAATTTTTCTTACTAGCTCATTGCTCATCTTGATTAATGATTAAGAAGAAAGAGCCATTAGATAAAAGTAGACAATACATAACCTTTAAGCCGTAGCTCAAGTGAGTAGGAGGTGACGAGATACGAGTCCGTGAATCTTAATTTCTTGGGTGCAGGCTAGAAGGAAAAGTGGCACTGATAACGGGAGGAGCAAGCGGCATTGGCAAACGCACCGCAGAGGTATTCACCCACCACGGAGCCAAGGTTGTTATAGCAGACATCCAAGGCGAATTGGGCAGTTCCGTGGCCCAATCCATAGGCCCATCAACATGCACCTACGTCCACTGCGACGTCACGGACGAGGCCCAAATCAAACGCGCAGTGTCCACAGCCGTGAAAACGCACGGGAAGTTGGACATCATGTTCAACAACGCCGGCATAGTCGACCCAAACAAGCCAAGAATCATCGACATCGACAAGGCAGATTTCGAGCGCGTGCTCAGCGTCAACGTCACGGGCGTCTTCCTAGGCATTAAGCACGCGTCTCAGGTCATGATCCCGACACGTGGCGGAAGCATAATCTGGACGGCTAGCATAAGCTCCTGTCTAGGCGGCACGTCCACGCATGCTATAGTTGCTCGAAACACGCCATTGTGGGGCTCACTAAGAATGCGGCGGTTGAGCTGGGGCAGTTCGGGATAAGGGTGAATTGCTTGTCGCCTTATGCGCTTGCCACTCCGATAACGACAAAGTTCGTTGGAGTCAACGATGAGGAGGAGCTGGAGAGTATGATGGCCTCGATGGCTAATCTGAAGGGCGTCACCCTCAAAGCCGATGACGTGGCGAATGCAGCTCTTTATTTTGCGAGCGATGATTCGCGGTATGTGAGCGGGCACAACTTGCTAGTTGATGGGGGATTTAGCATCGTTAATCCCTCCTTTCCCTTGTTTCATTATCCTGACTCACAGTCTTGATTTTTGTCCAATTTGATTTTTAGATGGAACTTACTTAAAATTAATTATGAGCACAATAAAAATAAAAGAGTTATACTAGACATATACCAAAAATCATACGCCATACATACACATCGTACTTATATACATAAAGTTTGTGTTTTAATTCATGTAATGTTTGTGCACTTAATTAAGCATAGTTGAGAGTATCATTTACATGTTTGTAATGTTTGTGCACTCGTGAGAATAAAGTTTGTGCATTATTAATAGTGTATGTATAGGTGTATGAAATTAGATGTACATGTAGCATTTTTGTTTTCTCTTACTTTTGCTGTTCTAGAATTGATTATGAGCTAGCATACTAAAAATCTAAAAATGCTTTATAACAAAAAAAAAATCTTGAATATTTTTAAAGTATATTTAATGCATAATTCAATTTCATAAAAATTTCGCAATACAAAAATTTATATGATAAGTATTAGAGTGTGCATTTCTATTGTTTGTAGAAACATTACAATAATGGCTCAAATATTGGGCCGCAGTGCACACGGCATTGGGCTTTGATTTGAAGTACCAATAATGTTCTACTGTTACATATGCTTAAGCTGCTTTCTTTATTTTTTTTCTCTTTCTTTTAATGGGCTTCTTGCCTTCTTCTGCATCATTTGTAGTACCAATAATAATATATCAATATCCTCTTTAAAGATGATTCAGCGATTGCTTTGCCCCGCCTTGGTGCTTTGATTATGTCCTTTTTTTATTTGGGATTTGGCCCTCCAATGTAACAACAACAAAAAATACATCAAAACAAAAATATGATTAAATATTTTATTTCTTGTAAAAGGAAAATAGCTATATCAAAATTGAGCATGAAAGTGGAAAATCATGCGAAAATCATTGTCTTGCACCAGTAATGAGCTAAACTAAAACAATCCAAACGGACACTTATTCTGAAAAGAGGATATATTGTTTCAAAGCACAGCGACAATGAGAAGTTAATCTATATTTCTATACTATTAATAAAGATGTAGAATGAGTATTTGTTGCCACTACATAACGGTGGAATGCGCCAGAGTACAGTTCTATACAATAGTTGTATTAGTACTATTTGAATTAGTTTGCTCGTTTATGCTTGTGAATGACCATTTTAATTTCCTATTTTTATAATTAGTGGATAATTTGATATTGAATTTTGTCAATCTAATCATTGTTGAAACTTTTAAAGCTCTAATAATTTGGATGCATTTGACCATGTTGACCTTTTGGATTATTTCATATAATTATTTGATAATGATTGTTATTACACAAGAACAAAGAAGATTAGTTTTTCTTGCACAACAATGGTTAATAGTTAGTTGAATGAATCAGTTAGTTAGCTGAAGTTAGTTACAAGACATAACTAACTGAAGCCTTATTGTATTCATATATATATATATATATATATATATATCCATATCTGGTCACCAATTGTAACTAACAATCATTTTTCAATCAATGAAATTCAGCTTTCACAATTCTCTCTTCTCTACAATCTTTCTTTCTGTTATCATCCTTTCTTTATGCAACTTAACTTCTATTGCTGCTGCATTGCTTTATACTTTCATGGCTGCTAGTTCGTTCAGCCATGCTTCCTAACATGGTATGAATCACAATCTCCTTCCGCTTATGCTTTCACTCGATCAATTCACAGGTTTTTCTCCTCTTGTTTCTTGCACATCTCGCTGCTTGATGTTTACATTCATCGCTGAAGTTTCGAGTTGCTGAACCTGTTCTTGGTTAGTTTCTTGAGATTTCTGAAAATGGTGAATGTAACAAAGCTCTCCTGTGATCTCGATGCTTTTCTTGCACCTTGAGATTACTCAAAGCGTGAGAGAAATCAAGTAGTCTTTCACCAACCTCATCTTCACAGGACCAAAGATTCATCAATTTACTTTGGTGCATGTCTTCTGATCATTCCAATTTCTTAAAACCTGTGATCCTACACTTTAATTCTCATTCTTGTTCAATTGAAATGGAAGAATCAAATCAGATTCCGCCATACACAGAAGGAATTGTACAAGATTCACTTATGCAACAAATCCAACTACTGCAACAATTGCTGCGGCTAGGAAATGTCAGTAACAGCCAACAAAATGATCCAACATTGGATTCCTATTATTTACACCCTAGGGAAAATCCTGGTGCTCCTCTAATTTCAACCAATCTTACTCCTCACAACTACCACACATGGGAGAGGGCTATGAAGCTTGCATTGAAAGGTAAAAACAAGCTCAAATTTGTTGATGGCATAATCACAAAACCTTCTATCTCTGACCCACAGTATGCAGCCTGGGATAAATGTAATACCTACATTCTTTCTTGGATTACTAGATCATTAAGTCCTGAAATCTATCAAAGTGTGATTTGGATTGATGATTGCTATCAATTATGGCTTGATCTCAAACGAAGATACCACCAAGGTGATATATTCAGAACTGCAATCTCGCAAGAGGAATTATACTCCATCAAACATGGTGAACTCACTGTTACAAACTATTTCACTAAGCTAAAAATTTTGTGGGAAGAACTTGATAGTCTCCTACCTATCCCTAGCTGCCTATGTCCTTTTCCATGCAATAGTGGTCATGGAATCATTAGAGGTTATAGAGCTAATGAGTATGCAATCCGTTTCTTGAGAGGTCTAAATGGGCAATACACTCACATAAGAACACAAGTGATGATGATGAAGCCTCTCCCCACTATCAACGACATATTTTCCTTGCTTATAGAACAAGAAAGATAACTAAGCTCCTCTCCTACTGATTCTATTGTTTTGTTTAGCAACTCTGATCAAACAACAACAACTCAGAGGAAATTCTGGCTCCAGGGGCAGAGGCCGAGCAAGTGCTGCTATTAGAGGTGGTAAAAACCCTACTGGTAGAGGGCAATCATCCCCTAGATACTGCATCTTTTGTAACACAGCTGGCCACACTATTGATAAATGCTTTCATAAGCATGGATATCCTCCTCGATATCCTGAACATCTCAAATGGTCAACCACAAAAACTCAAGCAAGGATCAATAATATGGTAGTAGCCTTTGATAATTTTGAAGAAAGAGGTGCCAACAGCAATAGCTGTACTAAAAAGGATACAAATTCCGATTCTGAAGTGGTGTCATTCTCCAAGGAACAAGGGATGAAACTTCTAGCTCTTTTGCAATAACATGAATCATTGCATTCCACCAAAAACTCCATAAATCAGCTATCCACTACACAGCCCCCACAAACAGGTAACCATTTCATTCTATCTTGCACCATAGCAAATACGAAATGTGTCATAGATACAGGAGCCACAGATCATGTGTACTACTCCTTATCCATGTTCCATAATTACCATCAAATCCCGCCCATAGAAGTCAATTTGCCTAATGGCACTAAGATATCCTCTAACATATCAAGTTCTATCATTTTCTCTCCTGAGTTTTACCTTACCAATGTTCTATACATTCCTCAATTCACTTTTAATCTCCTATCTGTGTCAAAACTTACAACAACACTACCCTGTTCACTTACATTTTTCCATGACAAATGTGAAATTCAGGACCTATATTCATTGAGGATGATTGGCAATGCTGAACTTGCTGATGGATTGTATGCAATGAGTACCAATGCAACAGTTTCTGATATGCAAACCAACAGTGGACAAAGTTTTGTCTCTGCACTAGTAAATGCTTACACTATTTCTAATTCATACAATAATTCAAATATTTGGCATATGAGGTTAGGCCACCCATCTAAGGCCAAGTTACAAATAATGCAGCAACAATTTTCTGATGTATCATGCAAAAATATAAGTGATCATTGTACTGCTTGTCAATTTGGCAAATTCAAAAAGAAACCTTTTCCTATTAGTTCCACTATTGCCAACAATTGTTTTGAACTCTTACATGTTGATATTTGGGGGCCTATATCCACTCCCTCAATGCTTGGTCATAAATATTTCCTTACTATTGTTGATGATAACTCAAGGTTCACTTGGTTATTTTGCATGAAAATGAAATCTGAAGCAAGTCAATGATGGTTAATAGTTAGTTGAATGAATCTGTTAGTTAGCTGAAGTTAGTTACAAGACATAACTAACTGAAGCCTTATTGTGTGTGTGTATATATATATATATATATATATATCCATATCTGGTCACCAATTGTAACTAACAATCATTTTTCAATCAATGAAATTCAGCTTTCACAATTCTTTCTTATCTACAATCTTTCTCTTTGTTATCATCCTTTCTTTATGCAACTTTACTTCTGTTGCTATTGCATTGCTTTATACTTTCATGGCTGCTAGTTCGTTCAGCCATGCTTCCTAACAATTGTTATAAGTTGCACATGCTATTTATTTAATTGTATGCAAACTATGATATTTCCTTTATGACTTGAGTTTTGTTATTTTATATAAACACTACAACTCCCTTGTCTTTTCATTTACAAATTTTACTTGTATAGTTATACTGAAACAATTTATAATATTTTAATAAGTATTTTTTTATTAAAAAAATACAATTTTTTTGGGCCAAAGGTGATATCTTTATTCATTCATTCAACGTACCAAATACAATGGGGAGCATAAGACTGATGCAGAAGAGAAAAGGTGGGACATCCACCATTGTCGTAGACAACATATTACTAACGTGCTAGAGGAAAACAATAAAATACAACAAACTAAGAAAATTAAAAGTTCTAAGCTGCATTTCCTCAAAATAAGTAATAAGATCAAGTGGCAAAGATCCAAGATTCTTGAAGAATACTGTAGTCATCATTTGCCTCGTGCAAGATGTCATTATTGAAAAAAAATGAGACATGATGGATAATAACTTCAAGGTCACCTTCAATATTCCCTTATGGGCTTAGTCCCACTCCTAATTAGACAAATCCAAGATCACTAGCCAAAAGTATTCAATCTCCTAATTAGTTAAATCCAAGATCACTAGTCAAAAATATTCAATCTCCTTACCATGTTACTTCCAAATTACTAGAATACTACATCATCGTTGTCGTCATCGCTTTTCAACGTTTCCTCCTCCATAGTTTCCTTGTTCGTCACAGACAAGGGAAAAGATTGGCAATTCCTAGTGCATCAAACCAAAAAACCCAAACAGGGAAGAAGAGATGAGGCCAAAGATCAGGGACCAACCATTGTTGATGACGACACAAGAGACAAGGCTTGGAAGCAGCGTGGAAAGGAGTAGCGCAGAAGGAGACGATGGTGCTCAACAACATCGTGGATAAAGACGAGTCTCAAAAGCAGTGACAGAGTGAGGGTGCTAGGGCAGCGTGGATGGGGTTGAATGGAAGTCGCACATGTAGCGATGAAGAGAGATGCACAAGGCAAAGAAGAAACGCATAGAGGCAACAAGTGAAACACCCTAGCTAACTGTTTACCCGTATGTAGTAAACAAAGCTCACTAGGTTGTTATCTACCTGGTCGGAATACCTTAGTCCATAGTTACCTTCCGAAAATAGTTGTTGCTTAATAAAATAAGGACCAATTTTAAACTTTTGCTTATATCACATTAGTACTAAAATAGAGCCATGCGTTGGAAATAAACAAATATACTAACAAAGCGGGTAACATTATGATAAGTAGAACAGGCAATATACATCCATGGGGTCCACCATACAAAGTCATGTCACTGTATACATAATATGTACATAGCTCAAAGTATCATATACAGAATCCAAAATATACAGCATCAACATACAAGGACTACTGGAATGCTACTCAGTACGTCCTTGACAAAAATCTAAACAGCTATTTCTCTAGCTCCTCCAATCCTAGCCGCTCATGGCTCAGCGGGCAGATCATCAGCATCATCAAAACAAGACTCATCTTCTTCGGTACCCGAAGTCATAAAATAGTGGGGAATGAGAACGGTAGGTTCTCAGTGGAATAACTTAGTTCCTGAATCGTGTATTATATTATGTTGGACTTCAGGCCGCTCAGAGATCTCTAGGTGAACATATATATACTAAACAACCTATCATTTATTATCTGGCCTATCTGAACGGCTTTATCAGCATTATTATGTGACATGGGAACTACTCTTGCTTACTACGTTCTCGTGCTGATTAGCAATTCGGCATATACAAAACCGTCTCGAGCGTGCTCTTGACGGTACGGCATAACAGCAGATTATTTATTCAAATCAGACTAAATAACAGCATAAAATCAGAATATCTTCAGCATAACAGATTCACTCAAATATGCATCACAGAATCATCCAATACAGACATAACAGAGTTCAGCAGAATACATGCAGCAGAATCATCAGCGTAACACGTTTAACAGAATACAGCAGAATAACAGAATAAAACAGCATGACAGAATATAACAGCATAGCAGCACATAACAGCGTAACAGAATACAGCAGCATAACAGAATAGGTGTTATTCCCACCATAGTAATGTCCTCTGTGACACTAGTATGACGGAATAACCTCACACCCTCAGTATAGGCCGACACTGTCCAGACCTTACTGCGGTGGGCTTCCACCTGCCGTGTGCCCCCTCGGGACCCCTCGACAGTGGGCGGATATTGTACCCCCACCTAAGCTTGCCCCCTTTCGACAATGCATAGGCGTGGTAACCGCACACCCCCAGGTATGCCCTCTCGACACCACCTGTGGCGGGCTTCCACATTCAGGATGCCTAGACCTCCTGAAGTGGGATCATAGCGGCTCACGTGATCACGGCCTTTCAGCATAGGCATATAGCCTTTTCAGCATGTGGCATATAGCCATATTTCAGCAGCATTGGGCATTGGCCCTTATTCAGCAGCATTAATGGTACCTGCAGCATGGCATACTAGTTTTCCTATGGTTCATTTCAGCATAATTACTTATCTCAGAGTTTCTTATCATGTCTTTAACTATGTATATCACAGATGCATGTAAGCTATCAAGATCCTCACAGAGTTTATTGCAGAAGCATGTTTAACATGTTTATTTCACGTACAGCATATCAATCAGAGCAATAGCATGGAATACTAGAATTTGTGTTTTAGGAAGGTTCCATAAACTCTTCTAATCTTAGATCATTACAGCAGAATTACAGTTTCATTCAACGGCTAACGCCGCAACATTTAAATCAGGAAAACACGCAGGGAGCCGCTTAGCGCGCCGCTCAGCGAGCCGCTCAGCGCTCCGCTCAGCGTGCCGCTTAGCGCTGCGCCTAGCGCTGCGCTTAGCGCGCTCTGTCGACCTGCAGACCTAATTCAGGGCATTTCTCTCTTTTCTTCTCCTATCCTCCATGAAACTTGCCTAAGCTTTTCATACATCTTTACCACATAATAATTCTACCTAATCCAAATCATAGAACTCTTTAGAATCATTTTCTAAGCCTATCATAATTTCTAACATCATTAAACAAACATACACATGCATTCAAACATAATCACATACATACATATAAACTCATCTAACCATAAAAAGGGATTAGGAAACTAGAGTTACCCACGTTGGCTAACTTCTTGATAATTAAAGAAAGGTGAAATCAAGCCTTGCTTGCTTGCTTGGCTTTCTTGACCTAAAAATGAAAACATGAACATAATTAGGCCAAACATAGGTTATGGAAGATTAGGGTGTTAGAACTTGTGAGCTTGGCTTCTTTTTGGAGAAAACTTCCTAACCTTGAGGCTAGCTTACCTTCTTGATTACTTGGAGAGTGAATTAAGGTGATAGAAGGCAAGGATGAGGATGGTTTTAATGAAACCTTGCTTATGGAGCTTTAGGTTTTTGGAAAACTTAGAAAGATGAAATGAAAGGCTTGTGGTGTGTGTGGCTTTCGTGGGAAAGAGGGCTGCCCGTGGCTTTAGTGGTCTTTGGCCCTAGAGTCTTCTTACTTTTTCTGTGTGGTTTTGCTCGTCTTCGTTCATTAACTATTTATGTCCGCACGTCCTAAAAATATTTCGGACATACCGTTGTGACCTATAAATTTTCCTTATTCCTATTTAAATTTTTCTTGAAATATTCTCACATTATTTTCATATTAGTGTATTTTACAGACTCCTTTGAGTCATAATTAAATTCTAAAAATGGCCTAATACTAACCCGAACGTCACCAAACGTCACGAGATCGCAAAATTATTATTTTTACCTAATACGATAGACATTAAGTAAATTCTGTGAATTTTATTCCATTTTTATCTCATCTTTTCTTTATTAACATATTCTTAATTATTTATTAAGCGGAATTTTAGCGAAGGAAAAACTTGGGTTGTTACAACAAGAGGCTGACAGAAATAAAAGCTATGGAGGTTGTGTTATGGAAGATGCGCTAAATTAAACATAAATCCATATTGATATTTGGTTTACCTTTATGAGTCCTGCTACATATACACTTTTTAAGGTGCCACCATACTGTCGCCAGGCATTAAATACACTTGGGCCCCGCTACCAACCTCTCCAACCACAAATCAGTTTTCATTTGCGTGTACAAACATTAACAACAGGGGTGCATAAACATTAATAACATGTAAAACACATTTATACTGTGAACACTTTCAATGCACAAACTTTAACAACATATGTTCAAAAACATTAACAACATGAAAAACACATTTATACTGTGAACAATTTCAATGCACAAACACAAACTTTAACAATGTAGGTGCAAAAACATTAACAACATGAAAAATACATTATACTGTGGATAATTTCAGTGCACAAACTTTAATAACATAGGTGCGCAAACATTAACAACATGAAAAACACACACGAATGATGATTAACAATATGAAAAATGAACATGAATGCTAAAAACCATGAGCAATCAATGGATGATACTGAAGAAAAAAGAAGCTGGCGTCATACTGTTATGATGGAAACGATGGACGACAGAGTTGGCGATTTTACGAGAAAGGTGCGGGCCTCGTTGGAGTGAGAGCAAATCGCGGGGTGTGCCAGTCAAGGAGGAGGAGGAGGACAAGAGGAGGAGTATGACGAGTGTGGAAGAAGAGAAAGAATACGAAAAAAAAACAGATTCAGGTGATGGAGGAGGATAAGAGGAGGAGGAAGAGGATGAGTGTGAAGGAAGAGAAAAAATACAAAGAAATAAAAAAGAGTTAGGTGAGAGGAGGAGGAGGAAGAGGAAGAGAAAGAATACAAAAAAACAAGGAGACTCAGGAGCATGAAAGAAAAGATGAAGAGAAGAGAGAGAAATACAAATGTTTATATAATATACGTGACTGTACAAGTTGCAGATGTTGAGTGTACATGAAACATTTTTATAATTTTATTTGATGTAGACAGATGATTAAATAAATTTTTAAAAAAATGAAAGCACAAACAAACGAAGCTTAATTAATTTAAACCCTAAACCTTAAACCCTAAACCCAATCTAATACCCACTCTTGTAGAAAATTTGATCACATACCTATCGAGGGGGAGCTGGTCCACGCCCCCACAGCTTTTTGAAGTTCTAGAAACATATTACGAAAGTCATGTTTAGCACCCGCTAACGTGTTTCCCACTAGTTCGGCGACATGCATCCCTCGTTTAATGTTTATTTATTATTTATGAGTTAAAGCGACAAATATATATTATGTTATAACATTTTTCTTTTATTAAATATAATTTGTTAATTAGTAACTAAGTTAGTAATAAATTCACTGGAGATGATCGAGTTTCTTAAACATTTATAAGGAGTTTAATTTTTGGCGGAGTGTATGTTAAAAAATTTGTTAGAAAGACACACCTACTTTAGTGATATAGAACACTCAAATGAAGATTAGTCACTACTGATAGTAGACACCTCATAATTTTTTTTAAAATAACGGGCCATTAATGGCTACATGTTATATCTTATAATACATTGATATTAATGAAATGTTGCATCTCAATTCTCACGACACAAAAACTAATTTTATTTGTGAAAAAACTCAATTTTGTTCCTTTTTTTCTTTGATAAGTTCGGTTCCACTTGTATTACTCAAAAAGAGAGCAATAATTTTTATTATAAAGACTCTTAAACCACCAAGAAAGCAATATCTAGTGCAGTAGAAAAACGTCTCATTAAAAATCCCAGAAAAATTCAATGAGACAAACTCATAAATTTTTGGGAGAAAAGAGTATCTAATTCATCCAATTTAAGACATATACTATCTCGACCAATCCACCTGATATTATTTTGATTATTTGCTTATCCAAAGTTTTAACATCATAAAATAAGATTTTAATCTTACTTCTTACATCTTAAAAATATAAAATACTCATGGAATATAATAATAAAATGAAATGCCCAACTGCTGGCCCTATTAAGCTTAATTGGCACGTCAACAAAACAAAAAAGGTTTAATTTGGACATTCATTAATTAAGCAGTGATCGATTTTAATTTATGGCGTACAACTGTTATGAACACTTTGAAATACAAGGTTAACAAGTTTGTTAAGCATGAGAATCATGACGAATGGCTTATTTATTTATTTATTTTGACTAGACGAATGGCTTGTTGTAGTATTATGTTAAGACTAGACGTTGGAAAAAGATACTCAGTTCAAAACATTTGTCTTGCATTTTGTATGAATGAGTAATGTAGTGTGTATAAGCAAGTGTTTTTTTTTCTCTCTCCACCACATTTATCTCACCCATTTTATTATTTATCAAGGAATGAATAGAAAGCAGTTTCATGATGATTAATTATAGCAATGGTAGAGGAAAAAGATGATGGATAATTCTCTGCTATCATCTGCAGAGAGAGGAGAGAACCTTTCATTCATTGAATTAGGGACCTTGATTGTACAAAACTTGCTTTCTCTGCCTTCACCTAGCTACTTATATCAACAACTAACTTTAACTAACAAACCTTCATTCTAACTAACTCTAATTAACTTTGTCTTAATTTAGTTAAGTTGCATAATTGGCTATGATATAGCGTGGCTTTGCTGAGTAAGATGCAGAAATGGCTTGGGCTGTGATTGCAAGGGTGTGGGCTTCTTCTTCCTTTGTCTTCGTTTTTCTCTTCATTATTCATTGACATCACTGTCATTCTTATTCTTCTTCTTGTTCGTCCGCATCTTAGTTCTTCGTCCTCATCATCTTCGTCTTCATCTTCTTCCTTCGTTTAATTTTCTATTTTTGAACAAGTTCTATCCATGAAGTCTTCATATCAAACTGATGAATGTAATGAAATACAGTTATGTAAAACTTTGGAAGGAATTCATATGTTTATTTTGATAGGGATCCATTGTAGTTTTTGATCAATTACTGAGTTGTTTGTGCACTGTTGTTGTTAATGTTTATGTACCAAAGTTGAAATTTTTTTTGCACAATAGGTAAAAACGTTTGTGCATGGTAGTTGAATATGTTATCGTGTTTTAAAACGTGCACAAACATGCACAAATCTTTTATTATGGTGCACAAACATTTTTAATTATCGTGCATAAACATTTTAAACTGTTGAGTACAAACGTTTTAAACAATTCAAAATGTTTGCGCACAACGGTTAAAAAAAATTGTGCACGACAGTTCAAAATATTTGTGCACAACAGTTAAAAAATTTTGTACACAACAGTTTAAAATGTTTGGGCAAAAGAATTCAAAATGTTTATTCACAATAATATAGTAGGTGTGCGTGATGTGAGAATAAAAGATAATGAGTGTGGAACCTAAGTATCGTGGTAGGTCCTACGTATAAAATCGCTTAGTTAACAATATTTAGAATGAATATGTAACAACATCCTTTTTAATATTACCACCGACAAATAAGTAATTAAGTTGAAGTTATTAATGTTGGCAATCAGGTGACAGCATTCGCGATGAAAGGAAGCTAGGATTAGAGAGGGCCAATATGCTCCCACTACTTATGAATATAATAAAAGATTTTAAAATTAAGTAGATATTGTGTGAAATTGAAAGAGACGAACAAAACCTCTTGGTTTTACTTATAAATTCCTTCTCTCTCTCTCTCTCTCTCTCTCTCTCTCTCTCTCTCTCTCT
>QANU01111459.1:644785-763966 GCA_003254905.1 Nissolia schottii
GGGGCAGCTGTTGGACCATTTTGGTGGTTGGCTTTCAATTATTTATTGCTTCATATGAATCTTTTTTCTATTAATTTGCCCGTTGATCTTGGCATAATTTAACTCCCAGCATTATCCCTCCTTATAAAGTTTGTACACACATTACGAATCTCAGCATTCCTCACACATTAATTCAATTCATTGGTTGCTATAATCCTAGAGTGGAACAAAAATCCTCCTCCATGGCTTCAGTTGCCAAAAGGTATATTAGTTCCAATTGTTTCATCTAATCTACGCATCTTTATGAATCAATTCAAATATTTAGTTTAAAAATTAAAAAAAAGAAGTTAGCAAGAAATTAAATTTGGTCACGTCTATATATGTTGCAGGCTTGAAGCTAAGGTGGCAATAATCACCGGAGGCGCCAGCGGCATCGGCGCGGCAACCGCTAAACTATTAGTTGAACAGGGCGGCAAAGTAATCGTGGCGGATATCCAAGACGAGCAAGCTAGGAATGTGGATATGCAAAAGCCTTGGTGAAGAACATGCCGCGTCATTCTGTTCACCTCCAGCTGTGTTGCTTCCGTGATTGGTGGCCATGCATGCGGCACATGCTTACACGGCTTCAAAGCACGCACGCACGCACGCACTTACTTGTGGGGCTTATGACTATTGTGTTTATTCACATTTTGATTGTCATGATTGTCATGCTTCTTTCTTCTTAATTTTTATCAGTGCCTAAAACTAGCTAGGACAGTATGGGATCAGATCGAGTCAATTGCATAACTCCGCTGCTGAACAATTCGTTGAAGATGAACAAGTAAGAACGAGACCCAGCGAGTCCTGTGCTCCGCCGCGCTTTACCTGAGCAGCGACCAGCCCAAGTACGTGAGCGGAGTCAGTCAACTTCGTGTTGGACGGGTGGTTACACCACAACCAATATGAATATTCTGTTAACACTCTCCGGCTGTCATTCCAACAGTCCTAGCATGATGCATAAGAGCCTCACAAGAGAAACTATACGTCTCGCAAATGGCAAAGTTTATTATAGCCTCCGAATCGATCAATGTACTCTGATAAAAAATTGTGTAACAAAATTAGAGATCATTGTATAAAACTTTCGAAAATTGTGTAACAAAATTAATTTCTTAGAGTACAAACAATGCACAAGCTCATTTTATTCTATATATGATATCGGATAAAAAAATTAACTCGTAAAAAGCTTAAACCATTTAGTACATAAATATTTGGTTTAGTATATATCACCTCTTCATTTCTTAAGTTGTAAAAGTGTATATATACTATATAGCAGTGATCTCTACTCTATAGTACGTGGTTTATATTGGCTCCTCAACGCCATCGATCCCTGAAGCTTGAAGCTGTGCTCAATTCTGTCTCTCTATTGCTGAACCGCAATTGGAAAGTGTCAATCTGCCATGTCCTCCGTACGACGAATCGGTGTGCTGATGCGTTGGCTAAGATAGCGGCAAGCTCACTTTCTTTTTCCTTTTTTTTTCCCCTTATATATATTGGTAACCCGCTTTGCTGGTATACGATAGGAGTAATGTTAATGGTCCTATAGTCAGAATTATTTAATATAAATAATCATAATCACAAATGTGTAAGATTTAATGTGATTCTCAATATAATAAACCACACATATTTATGAGTATGATTATTTTAAATATTTATCATCTTATTATTTCTAATTCTACAATACCTAAAAATATTGTTATAGATGAATGAATGGCTTAAACCTTGAAAAGGGTTAGCACGCATACATACCACCTCCAATACCCTTTTCACCGGAATTAAGCCCGGCTCAAGGAACCCAAGCCTCAATAACATCTGACAGGGGAAAGCCAATTTGAACTAAACCCCTGTGAGGAGAGAGAAAGAGAGAGAGAGAACATGAGGGGGTTACGACATGTATGCTGTATTCATAATTAATGAATACCTAAATATGACTAAAATTCACAAACGTATGATTTTTGTCCTGAAATTGGCACATGTGGTACTGATTTTAAATATTTAAAAAAAAAGTAAAACTTGAAATCGGCACACGTAGTGCCGACTTCAGGTATTTAAAAAAAAACTTAAAATCGACATACTTAACGCTAATTTTAGAAAATCATACAATTGTAAATTTTATAATGAGTTCATATATTAATTTTTTTTCATATTTTTGTTTTTTTTTTTGAAAAAAAAATCCGAACATGAGTCCCACAATTTAAGGAAACCGCACTACCTAAAGGTTGTGAAGGGCATCATACATGAGAGAATAGAATAGTTCCAACAACCAAAAGGATAATGTTGGAGGGGCAAAAAATTAATGGCATTATATTAATGATTTAACTGTATCTAAAAGTAAAACTAAGGAAATTATTTGATTTTTAGGGGTGAAACCGCATTCTGCGTATCAACGTAGGTTCGCCTCGATGGGATCAAGGGGTAACCATCAAATAATCTTATGACATTACGAGTGGTCGTTTAACTTGAACAATTAAGCGGTTAAGTAGTCAATATTTGTCTTTGATATCATTAGAATCATTTCACATTATTGTACTAGCACAGTATCAGACACATGGCACCGGTATTTGTCCTTTACGATTGATTATGAGATTCAAAAAAAGTGACCAATCTTTAATTTCACACACTACAATCTTCATTGCTTAAGCGAGAGTGTAATATAAAATTTATACTTGCCATCATGTATATATATAAATGGTTGATTGATAATGATGTCTGTATTGATTGCGCCTTTCTTTTTTAGGTGGACAATGGTCACAAATGTTTGGGCAGTTTCAAATTTATTAACTCGTTTTGTAAAGACAAATGGGAGTGGCCAAAATAAACACACTAATCATTTTGATATCTGGTCTTCGGTAATTTGAAATATGATAGTGACACCTAGATGTATATAATCCTTCCGTTCACATATATCAGTTTTTGTAATGTTTTTTTTCACCCAGATTAAGAAATCATTAAAATTGCATAAACAAAAAAAAAATATTATGTGTTTGACAAAATTGTCCTTTTAAAAAAAAATTCAATTTTTTCTCTCCATTTTTTTTGTTTATATGAATGCATTAAAGAATAAATAAGGGTAAAATGGAAAAAGAATAATTAATGTTGCATTGAAGTCCTAAAATGACAAATATTTGTGGACCCATTATTTTTGCTTAAAAGATTGTTATTAGTGGACAGAGTGAGTAAATGCAAAGACAAACCCTCTAATACGAAGCAAATGTTATTTTTAAATATTTTTTTTCCTTTTAAACTTGTTTGTCCAGGTATGTTTGGTTTGGATAAAAGTTTAATTTATGACTAATTTTACTCATTAATTTAATTTGTAGAACTTTTATCTCCAATTTTATCCTCAAACCAAACACATTACAATAAATTTAGCTTAAGGCTACAATTTTTTTATAACTACACTTAAAAAGTGTATCTTATACTATAAAAATATAAGCAACCATAATCGTTGGTGAAAGAAGCTAGCGATTGTAATAGGTTGTTTTCTCTCCCAAAGCAAAGAGTAGAGAGAACTTTGATCATTTGAATTTGATCATTTTGAGAAAACAAAAAGAAAAGAAAAAACAAAACAAAAGAAGTCTGCTATATATGAACAGAGTGGGCCTGATGAAAGATGTTGGAAATGGTTCACCTTCTAAGTTTTCCCAATACCTATTTAAAGATCCTTGTTTTTAATATGATCAAGAGAGGATTCACGTTTTTAGAAGTTGCAAATTCAGACCAAAAAGAAGTTGCAAGTTATCGTTTGTGTAACTTACTTGGATTGCAGCAGTCAGATTTTTGGGCCTCAAGTTGACACCCAAACCCAAAACAAAGAAGTGTTTTTCATAATTTGGTTTTTATATCCTCAAAATTCTTCATTCAGTTAGTTCCCTTTTTTTTTTAATCCTCAGACAGGGAGACCCTCGAGATGCTCGCTGCCCTTGGCGTCTTCGACATTTCCCGTGTTGTCTAGGCTGAGCCTGGTTCTGTGAAGAAGCGGCACCTCTGTTAGGACTAGGTTTTAAGGAGGTCACCTATTGTCGTTTATCATCACTCTTTATGTGTTGCTTTTGTCTAGTGCGTTTCTTTCTTTGACAGTTTTTCCACCATCAAAGGCATGAATTTTGTTTCTGAGGTTGTTTTCTAGAGCATACATTGTTTAGAAATTCTTTTCTTTCACTGAAAATCCATCAATATAACACTTGCGCTTTTGGAATTTGAACTGCAAAGGTGTTATCTTATTCAAGATTTGGCTTCGTTCTTATTTGTACTCAAATGCTCAATAAATCGAATTCATTGGCTAATGCCCCGTAGTAATAGAATAGTTACATGAGTTCCACACTCGAATAATGAAACAAATTGTATTATTTAGACTTATTTTGTGTGAGACATCGCATCAATCTACATTTGTGGAGGGAGTAAATTGACACAGTGTCCCATGCAAAGTGCAAAATGAGTATAGATGATGTTTTTCATGAAACATGCATTGATGAGTACAATTTAAAAGTAGGAATATGAATAAAAACAAGCTTCTCGAACCTTTACATTGAGTGTTCCGCTCTGCACAAAAGCATTTTTTTATGATGATATATGTTAACAAAAACACAAACGCCAATTCAGGAGATAAGGCAAGTTGATTAGTGGGATTACAGTTACACAGATGAAGGGGCTGCTAGTTTACTCACTGGAATTTGCAAGCCCTACCATATTGAGCATGTGCCGGTCTTCCTTAAACCTCTCCAGTACAGTGCCCTTGACTGCATCTTGCTTGCCTTGCACTGTTCCTCGAGTCACTCCCCAGCACTCTATTACTTCGGGCAATATACGGTTGGTCTTAGAGAGGCAAGGGCTACCAAACGTGGAACACGAAAAGGTGTGCCCTTGGTCAAAGTTCGCTGAGAGAAATAAACCAAAGTGATTGACTCGACCCCCAAAACCAATGCCATTTGGAATGTCCTCTGAACTGAAGTTGATAGCACACTACAATACATGCGTATTCAAGAGAGAGAGAGGGAAAAGAAAATAAGAATGAAAAATAAAATAGTAAGCTTAGAATTCATGAAAGGAATGTCAACATACGTAATTTAGGATCTTAGAAACACAAGATAATTACCCATTGTAGGTTACTGTTTGCTCCAGTAGGCCTGAATATAGATGCCTTTGGATTGAGTTGAAATAGGAAACATTTCATGTCTCCATAAAATTCAGCATGCCGCTCCCATGGTTGAGAAGCATATCCTCCATATATATAACCCTCTTTATCCTTAACGATAAACACAGTGGGGCCTTCATGATTTCTGCAGTTCAGATTAAGAGTTATGCTTTCCAATCCTACCTAGAAACTGAAATTAATTTAACTGTCATTGAGAACTTACAACATCAGAGAACAACAGAAACTGAAGTTGACAAATTATGCTCATTTCCCTATCAATGTTGTTATCAATATCATAATGTTTATAATAAAGGAATTGCATTTTACTTTCAACTTTTACGACTGATAAGCCATGAACTTTTGGATTGTAACAACTAAAAACAAAGCTCCTAATGCTCATAATTCATGTTTAACCAGAGCCACAACTCATTGGCCATTCTGCACCTTTAGGATAAATAATCCAGGGTTGTACCGAAGTGGGAAATTGATTCCCACTTGCAATTATAGGGTAAAAAAGCCAAGTTTTAGAGATCTCAAATGTACACTCTTGCATATTGTTTGGATTGAGTGAAAATAAGAGGAAAGAAAATGGGAGGAGAGAAAATGGGAGGAGAGAATATTATCTTCTCTTGTTTGGTTTACAAGAGAAAATGAAGAAAATGAAAAAAAAAAAAAAAAAAAAAAAACTTAGTGGGACCCACACAACATTTTCTCTCTCCAAAATCGGATGAAAACAGTACAATAAGGAAGAAAATGGGTGGGAATAGAGAGAGAAAGGAAAGGGTGGTGTGGTGTGGTGCGAGAGAAAAGGTAAGAGAGTTAAAATAATAAAATATTCTGAACTCATTTTTTTATACAATAATAATTTTTTTCTACTCATTTTCTCTCCATTTTCTCTTAATCCAATGAGAAAACATCATTTTCTATCTATTTTCTATTCTCTTCATTTTCTTTCCTTCCATTTTCTTTCCTCTCATTTTCTCTTCTAATCCAAACAAGCATTTAGGCCTTAAATAGACTGGATATACTGTCTGTCCTGCAAGTTATGATGAGTTTCTCACTCATAGGAACAAACTTGAGTAATATACATGTCATGTGCGCTATTTCTTATAGATTTAATCCCATTGACTAATAACAAGGTCCAAGCAATCACAATCTCCACTGGGGATAATTTTTGCAATTTTGTCTTTATGAGAGAAGTATGCATAAATCCACTAGTTTAAAGGATAGGATGCTTTTAAGGCAAGAAAATGTACTTACGAAATGTTGCCCAAGAATGTATTAAAACTGAGACCATTAACAGAACTATGATATAAAAGCGTCCATTCTTCCAGCTCATGCTGAGAAAGTGCTCCTCCTATATGCCAAGCATATTCCTTTCTCAAAAGAATAATGTTAGAATCAATGCCCTTTGAGATTAAGAGGTTAGGAATTTGAGAACCTGGTCGTCCTAGAATAAAGCAAAAACATTGGAATAAGAAAACATGCCAATTACTTACCCTTGATTTACTAAAATTTATACAGTAGCACATTATCTAAAAAATGTAACTAAAACGAATAGGGTCACAAAATGAAGCATATGGTGTAATCAATTGCGTGTTATAGTCTAACATATACATATTTCTATGAGTTCTGTGTAAACAAATAATCCAAATAAATGACAATAATAATTTACAATTTATGAAAGTATTTTTTTGGTGCTTACCAGAATATCTACAAGGTCAGTATCGTGCAAAGAATTGTTTCACTGATATTCATTTGGTCTAGTTGTTAGTGTGTATAATGCAGGTCATCACCATCAGTTGTTATTTAATTTTAATATTACTCAATTATCTATTGTATTATTGTAAAATCCCCTTATTCAAGCCAGGGCATTTCACCTGTAAGTATAAATCACAGTGAAATGATTTTTGGCCACTCATCAGAAGCCTACCCATAGTCAATAACTAATTTTTCAATTAAACATACAAGGTGGGGTTTATTGTGTGGATTAATTCCTTCGGCACTATCAAATATCAAAAGTTCAGCAAAACCATATATAGTAATGTCTTTTCAGTGGTTTCTCCTTCTAACATTGACCACATTATTCTGTTAAATGCTAATCCACAGTAATACCCACCGCGTTTCTTCTTCTAACTTTCCCCCGTGCATCAGAGGTCCAATCCTGAAATGTCTAATTCCTTAGCATTTTCTTCAGGCTACTTGGTTTTTTGAAGCCACTGAAAGTTAATCCTCTTTCTAATCATGGTGTCAACAACTACTTCAATAGATTTACTAGTGTTACAATATTACAATTTCCAAGTGCCAAAACAAATCCCACTCTTAAGATCCATCTTGGATATCATACGACTTAGCACCACATCCAAGCACTTATCTAGTAGCTCTACATCATTTAACACTGAACTCGAGCCATGCAATGAATTAGTTACAAGCATAATTGTTTTTTCAATCTACGTCATACAATATTTGACAATGTTTCATGTTAGCTAATGACTGCAAGTAAAATTTGGGCTTGGGACTGTTATGTAAAATTTGGGCAAGAAAAAAAAGCACAACATTGGCAAAGTTTAATGCACATGAAACTTAATTAGGAATATAAATCCAACCAAATTGACTGTTTGTTTCATCTGCTCAAACCCCATCACGATCTTGATCTTGTTAGGTCATATTCCACATAAACTCATAATTCAATGAAAAAAATATTGGAAATTAAGTCCAGATACCTGAATCAGGTGGCATCAGCAGGCTTCCAAGAAGCTTTCTCACAGATGGGAGATGAGTGCACCAACTTCTGAAATCTTCAAAAGACATAGCCTCCTCAGTGCACCTTTCATCATGCACTGAGAAAGTTGCAGCATTCAGAAATATGTTGACAATGTCCTGATGTGAACTTGAACTAACTTCAGAATCTTTTATGCATAATATATTGTTAAAAATGGAAATCATAACAGATTCCAAATCAGTCCTGCATCTCGAATGTAACATACATCAACACAAAAAATAGAAAAGGGGGAAAGGAAGCAGAGCAATTTTCAACACAGAGCATTATAACTGGATAAATATAGATACACAAAATAAACATTCTTGTCGTTTAATATAGAGACATAAGCAAAATATCAACCTGGATGACAACAATATTTCTAAAGAAGCATCACTTGCAGAACTGAATCACAGGTTTCAGCTAACTAAACTCAAGCAAAATTGTTTAAATCTAAGAAAGGAAACCCTGGTGCTTGAAAATAGAATAACTCTGCAGACTGAGATATTTAAAGTGACTAAAGGTCACTAGTTCATAAAGAGCAAAAAGGAATTCAATTAGCAGATAAGTAAACTAGCATAGTTGCTTGATTGTTTTGCACTAGGGCGCATTTAACTTATAAAAGGTAAAGAACTAGAGGTTGTGAACAACGCTTTATACCTCCCTACAAAATTATCTCCAGATATATCTAACAATCGAAAGATGAATTCTTCGATTTCATCATTTGTTCCTTTCTCATAAGTAGCCTGCAACATGGATGGATAATTTAAAACAAATAAAACCATATTGGGTATAAGAATTCACGATGAAAAATAATCCTAATTTCGGGACAAATAACAATTATAGTAATAATAATAATAATAATAATAGTAGAATGATGATGATAAGCAAGAACTCACCTTAGCAATAACGAGGTCTTCAAAGGTTAAACGCTGATCCTTGCGCTCCTGAGTAACTAAATCATACAGCCTCTCCCCGAGAGGGCCATGGAGTCCAAAATACGACTATAACACATAAATTAAAAAAGAAAAAAGAAAAGTATAGGTTTTTATGGGGGTTTTGAAAATAATAAGACATGTGGATTGCAATTACTCATTGAAATTGGAGATGACCTGGAAAACGGGGAGAGAGATAGAATTAGAGTTGGTGTGGGATTGAGCAGCGAGGGAATTGAAGAGAGACCTCAAGTCTTGGAGTTTCTTTGGAGTAAAGGCTCTGTTGCAGTAACCTTCTAGATTATTCTTCAATGATGAAAATTAATTGATCGAGAGAGAGAGAAAGAGAGAGAAGTGACCTGGATGCTGTAACGAATCGAGGATCAGTGGTAGGTGACTGAGCGTTCCCCATATTGCTCCAATGAACAATGAATTGAATCAACGCAAAATCGTTGGGTTTATGTCAATTGGGTTCACGATCTCTACTTTTCTTCTTTGTCCTTTTCCCCCCCCTGTATTTTGTTACCCATAACCCCTTCAAGTTCTTGTATTTATGCGAATTGAAAGGATTCTTTTAATGTATGTTTATTTATTCTTGAAAATAAGTATTAAAAGTGTTTTATTTTTATATTTGTTTAAGGGTATAACAATTTATTCATGGAAACAAAAGAAAACTATATATTTAAATTTGTATTCATTTGTTCCCACCTCATAAATTAAGAGATAGAATATTGTATGAAAAATAATAATTTATTTTCACTTTTATTTTAAAAAATAAAATAATAATAATGATAATATCATTAAATCTATTGAGGTTATTTTGATAATTATATATAAAAAAATATGTATTATCATTTAAATTTGTTTATAATTCATTCATGTTAATATAAAAAAATATCCTAAAAAATTTTAATAGTAAAACAAACAAATTTGATAAGATATTCTAAAATGAAATTCATGAGTATTCTATTCTTAAAAATGTCATTCTTAAGAACCTAATTTTAAAGGTCGAAACAAATGCTCCTCGGCTAGCACAAATACTAAATTGTCAACTTCTTACCTTTTTTATACACTGAAATCATTAGCAAGCTAAGTGGATAATCTTTTGTTACAAGTCTCATGTTGAGTAAACAATAAAACTCAATATGGTACTTAAACCATGAAACTTTCACACCTAATGAATTAGTCTTTTGAGTTATACTCTCTTCGTGATCTTGAATCATAATAATTGGTGCTCTTATTAAAAGGTTGGGTTACAAAAAAGGTTACATTTAGACTGGATTATGGTTGATAATGAGTTATCCATTATTAAGTCAAATATAGATAGATGAGTAAAGCCAAAAAAATGAAAAAACCTATCATTGGATTAGTGTTAATAAAGTGAAGTCGTCGTGAACATCAACCTTTAAAGGAATGACAATGTTTATGAGTTGCAAATTGAGTAAATAAAAGAACTCAATATGATACTTAAGCCATAAAACTCTTCCACTTAATAAATTGTTCTTTTGGATTAAACTCTATTTGTAGACTTAACGATAACATCTTTCCCTCAAGAGTCAATTTCTACTTTTACAATACACTCTCATTCCTTTCTTATGGGATGTGCTGTGTTTTTTTCACTTTTTATGTTGCTTAGTTCCAAGCTATTAGAATCTCTTCCTAATAAATTATTAAGATTAGTTTAGTGCTGAGGGTCTTAAATAATTTACACGAAGATATAGATATAAACTTTTGTGTCACTGGTGTAAAAAATAAACAGATATTTTCTTGAGAATTTTATTAATCGTCTCAAAAGTAATGTTTAAATCAGTTACAGTAGCAAATATTTTTGAGATGATAGATAAATATATACACGGAATATGTATGTTGTAGAAATATCTACATAAGATACAGTAGTGTATTCATAGCTACGTGTGACATTAACTTGATTATACCAGAAGGATTAATCACACGTCTTACATGTTTAGTTTAATTTTTGAAAACCAAAACCATGATTTAGACGAGGTGGTTGCTTAAATATTTCATGTTATTTAATTTATCATTTTTTTTATAATTTTTATAATTAAATTTATCAAATTTTATTATCATTTCATGTTTTATATGATCGTAATAAATTTTTCATTAGTTAAATCATTGAAATAGTCAACTTATAAGAGGTTTAGAATTTGCAAACCATTTAAACTTACAATGTACCCATCTACAAATATTGTATTAAAAAATATTAATTTATCACATTAGCTCACATAATTCATTAATGTGTCATATTAGATCATGAAATGATAATAAAAATTAATGAATTCAGTTGTTAAAATTATTAAAAATAAATAAATAAAGTCATATGAAGTATTTATTTCATGAGGTATTTGGGAAACCATCTTTAGACAAAAGTTACCTCTATATTAGTGAGTTATTAGTTAATCTCTCATCTGCTATTTTTCAGAATGACAAAAATATCCATGAACCTAAATATTCACAAATATTACACACAATGAGTAATATATGTCCACAATTTTCATACCAATGGAGATGGATATCCACACCCATTTATTAATGAATATGAATATAAGGATTAAGGTACCTAACACATAAATATCTACTAATTACTCATTAATATACAAAATAATGTAAATATCTTTATTTATATAAATATAAAAATTAAAAACCCTATCCATATCTAGCTATTTTTCTCAAATCATTCTTTCTTTCTTTTTTGTGGTCGAAAATCTCATATCAATATTTCATGCTTAGACCGTCTTTCCCTTTCCGTTTTCCCATGTGCTATTAAATGGGCCTAGAGTTAAAACTTGGGGCCCATCTATAGTTATGCTACCTAGCCTTCACTGACCAAGACTATATGGTCCAAGATGAGGTTTATCCACACATGGAGTCCGGCATAGTGTCTTTCATGTGTACATGTAAGGATTTGGCGCATTTGACCACTAGTTCTGATACCTGGACATTATTAATTGTTGTGCCACCATAAGAAGTTTAGGAACTGCCAATATCGTATAGAATTTGAGTTATTTATATATACTAAGATATATAAATTCAAGTACTATTTAATGTCCTAAAGAAATTTTGAAAAAAAAAATGAAAATTTGAAAATGTATTGTTGCCTTCTTGACTCAAAGGTAGAGAATCGGGGATCAATGTATCAATCTAAGAGACTAGACAGATTACAAATTTGCTAAACTTGAACTTTAAAAGAGCTAAGAGTTTAATTTGATGGGTTTGACTATAAGTTGAATTTTTGAATCCTTAGCTGGGTTCTTTTGCGGACCAAAAAGTAATCAGATCAAAAGTTTCTGAGACTTATTCTAAAATACCAGAGTTTATAAACTGAGTTTTTATTTATTTGTTTTTTCTCTTTTTAATTCCCTGGAGGACTGGGTAGATCAGGTACAAATAACAGCTGGAAAAATAACCTTCATCTGTTTTCTAACATTAGTAAGTTAAATTAAACTAAAAAATAATACAAAAAAATAGTTTATGCTTCTTTGCATGATGTGTATATGCTAGTATAATAACATGTACACATACACAACTCACGGAACCACATCAATTCAATGTACTCAAAAACATTACTAGAAGCAACCTCAAGTGCAGTAATAACTTTGTAGCCCAAGTTGTGTATGTATGCTGCGAGGTGGTGGACAATTAATAATCTACTGTCACGTGAAAGGATGGATCTTGGAATCTGTCAAATCTTTTGATGCCTACGGTGTTTAATGTGAGCATTGAAGATTTTTCCTCATTGAAAACTGCAGCTATATTAAAGTCCAAATTTTAATTAATTTGATCTAGTTTCGATCCCCCTTCACCAGAAAATTGCATTTTCAAATTAAATAAACTAGTACTAGTACTAAGAATTGAAGAAATTGGGGGTAGATTTCAAAACCCGGGGGGGGGGGGGGGGNAGAGGGCATTTGATTTTGCTGAGAAGTTTCTGGTGAGTTTGGTTGGCACATGAAATGGATCCGTTAATGGCGTTTGAATGCTTGCACTCTTCTCCGTAAGAGTAATCAAAGCATTTAGAGGCTAATATCTGTAGCTATGCAACTAAATGCTTTTGCATGCATTTGAATGGGTGGGGGTTGAGGAATTCAATTCAAAGTTTCATCAATAGGGTATTAAAATTTATGGCGTGGATCTGCTTGGATTGTTTATATTTATATTTAGATATATGTGTACATATATTAATTCTCCTATATGTGTGTGTGTAAATTCAGCAAGTGCGGGTTCTTTTGACTCTTATTAATGGAAATTAATTATTTCGCTGTTTGACAATATATGCAATGCGTATATAAAAGCTCTAGAGGCCCAATTTAGTACCATGGGAAATTTGCAAAATTAAGTCAGCTTTCTTGTTCCAGGGAGTACGTAACTGCTTCAATAAGGACTCAAAAAAGAAAAACTTGTTTCAAAGTTTCCATCTACCAAATTGTTCACCCTCATTATTATCATTAATTATGACCTACACGTAAGAAAAAATTTCAATGTCTTGCATAAACTAAACTCCCTTGTGTGGCAAGCGAACTTGAATTCCTCATCTACATATACATACTCAATCAAGAAAATAAAAAATTATTTTTAAAATGTCAAATGAGTATGCGAAAGTAATGAGTTTATAAAATCAGCTTGGACCTGATACAAAAACAAAAATCAATTTGGACCTTTCACCTTAGCCCGCACATGTTTGACTTTAGTTGGTCCAACCTAAGGTTTTGATATATTGTCAACCACCCAAGAAAAAGATTAATCAAGTAATAATAATATTTTTAAATATTTCAATAAAAATTAATTTAAAAAGATAAAATTGTCTTCTTTATAATTAATTTTATTAACAAATTAGAGGGGCTTTGACCGACATTTTGTGTCTATCAATTTTTTAAAATATTTTTAAGAAAGCTTAAACTAAATAAGACAAAAAAAAATCCGAACAAATAATAATTGCGGCACAGTAAAATAGATTAAAAAAAGAAAAAACTCGACAAGGAAGAGGACAAAGGCACCACCACCCAAATAAGGATAATAAACCATGCAGGGCAAGCTAATCCATGCCATGCAGATCCCTGTGGAAAAGAAAACACACCACCCTGCTGGTTCAGTGCTAATGTGAAGGTGTCTACCAACATCAAGAGTCTAGGGTCAATCAAATTGAACAAGGACACCAACACCGCAACTGACAAACAACATAGATGAGAGCTCCTACCAAAAGAAGCCAGAGAAAATGCAAATCGAGGACATCAATGTAGTGCGTCCCCACAACACGCTATGAGTCTCATCACCAACACCACCTAACCAACCGTATGCATAGACATCCCCTACCGTGTCTATCATGTATTAGATTAATTGTGGATAGTTAAAAGAATCAAGTGTAAGGTGAGGCGAGTGGGATTAAAGGTGTTTTTTTTCCTTTCTTTTTACTTAATTAAGGTTTAGGGTTAATGTGGAGTGGTTTTCTTATGTCTTTTTTTTTTTAATTAAAAATTATGTTCAGACTTAAAAGCAAGTTTTAATATAATTTTATAGAGATTGAAATGACAATTATTTTTTTATATCTGCTGTATATATAAAATGTATTATTAATTTATTTGATAGAATTTTATAAAGAGACTTATCATCTCATCTAGTTCTATTATCTACCCTTAACCCTCCTGCTAATCAGGTCATGACTACCAATAATTCAATAGTCATTAATCAAAAGATCGTAACAACTCCTAAATATTCAACGGTGTTTAGTACTTCTCAATCTTATTTACTTCCCTCTGTCTATAACAACCACAAACTAAGTGAGATAAGAACAATATGCACCAATAATTATGGTAATTTTACGGTGTAAAATAATTTTATATTGTCATTCAATCATGTACTATTACATATAAAATAATTGATGGTGTAAAATAATTAGTTGAATTTCACTTTCACTATTTCAAAAATCTTTCATATAAATATACATGATTAGATGATAATATAAAACTTTTTCATATTGTCAATATATACAAATTAATTGAGAGAAATTAATCACTATGTAATGGCAGTATAAAACACTTTTACATAATTATTCAATTAGATCTTGTCACATCATCTAATTTGAGTTGACTTTTATGTCTATTATTTTAAAAGTCATGTGGATAATATAATTTGATAATGTAAAACGTTTCATAATATAAAACCATAATAATTAAAATCTTGATAGATTAGCCAATATGTGTGCTTGCGTGAGCGCATACACAGAAATTCTGACATTCTTCAAAAACGATGACTTAGTAAGATCATAAGTATGAACTAAGCGTACGCAACAAGAAGGGGCTTGACACCTTTTGTTAAATACTGCGGCCAAACTTAAAAATATCATTGAATGAGGATTTCAAATTATTTGAAAAGAAAAATTTTACACAAAAAAATGTAGAAGTTAAACAAAAAAAGTGTATTAAAAAAAGAAGTAAAGCATGAGCTCCGCCCTTATTTGTGGAGTGGTGAGTGACGACATTATAATACAGCATATGCATGCTGCCTGTTCCACCGAGGCATAATGGCACGTATGGAAAGTGAGATTTTTACTATTAATTATGTTTACTTGTGAACTCTAAGGTATGAACTACTTACTTAATCAATAAAGATTAACATATGACAAGATTATGTAAAAGTAAAAATTTTACTTAAAATGATCTATTTTTGAATAATTAGCTTAATTCTTTGTAGATATAACTTATTTAAAAAGGCTCCAATGTTGATATTGTTGTATTTTTATACTTTGTTTGCTCCAACTCCCTCGCTCCCTTTGTTGGGAGGAGCACAGAAAATGGCAAAATATAAATAAATAAATAAAATAAAAAAATTAAGAGGAAAATTCATTTTCTTGCTTATTATTTGGATAAAAAATGTTATTTATACGCCACAAAAATAATCACTACCAACTTGTAAAATAGAAAAAACAAACATTATAAACAGAAAAACAAATACTAGTACAAAACATAAATGAGCAAACATGCGACTACACAACGCTAAAAATTAAACTCTTGACCAAATATTTAAGGAACTAAGTCATCTAGACTTTGATGGTAAGACTCTTCATTGCTAATTGTCTTTCTTTTATTTGATCCTTGTTCTGTTATTATATAAATGTATCTGGTGTCTCTTTTTGTTAGGCCGTAGCAGTGTTCTTGAATTTTCAGACGTACCCAATAAAAAGGTTAATTAAATTCGGGCAATAAATAAAAGAGGCATTTTTTTTTTCTGAGAATGAATTCTGCGATGTGACCAATAACCCATACCAATGATATATATCTTGTTTCTCTGCAGCACTACTCATAAACTGATTGAAATAATCTGGTACCCAACCTGTGACCTTATCTACAAAGACTACAACAACATTGTACATTCAATAATTAATTATACCAACTACTAGAGCAACAAATAAAATAAAATAAAATAAAATAAAATGCGTGCAAAAGGCCGAGGACGCGAGTTTAAGTGTTTATTCATTTAACTAATTTTTTATTTCCATTGCATGCACCTATCTACCAGGCTGCGCATTAAAAAATGCACGGTCATCGAATTTGTTGTGTATTCATTTCACCATATTATATTTTGTTGGTATATATATTTATGACTAGTGTGATAATTACACATGCACTTATGACCGATTGATACTAACATATGTTGACTACAGCAAAACAGGTTAGTGGCGGTTATTGAGATATATTAACCAAAGCTTAGGAACAAATTGATTTTTTTTTTTTTAAAGTTTGTAGTGGTGATTTGCAAAATATTAAAAGTTTAGGGTGACTCTACTAATTTTCCTTATTTTTTCACAAAAAATGCACTGATAATAATTGCACTTACATTATACATGAAATTGTCATGAATATATACCATTATAATCTTGGGCTGAGATGAGGTAATAAGAATCTTTTTCTTTTTTAACTAAGTGTTTAGAGCTTAATTATCATATTGAACATAAGATAATTTTAAAACTTGTGGTTAGTAGTTACCCTCTTTAAATGAGCTTATAATTATAAATGAAGGAATTAGTCACTGGTTTTTTTTGGCAGATACCGTTAAAGAAAAAAAATAAAATATATAGTTGTAGTTAAATTATAAACGTAAGTAGTTTTGTGAAGTGGGACAAGCTATATTCAATGGACGAAGTATGACTGAACGAGAATGATTCCTACCATGTTCATTAATTGATCAAGACTACATATATTCATTAATCAAGAAAAGACTAAAAATATCTTAATTAAAAATGATTATTATTACTAACAAACTTTTCATTTTTAGATTAAAAAAAACTATAACTTCAAAAAAGAAAAATACTCCATATATAATAGAGAAAATTATTGTCTACGTCAAAAGTTTAAGGGTCTGTTTTGCTTTTTGTTTTAATATTTTGGTCTTAACATGTTTTCATTTTTCAGGGTTTTATAAATTAGGAAAATTAAGAAATAAACTTTTTTTTCTTATTTTATTATTTTTTTCACAATTTTTTAATTAATAAAAATATATAGATTGAATACAATAAATGAAAAAAAAAACCATTAAACTAGACGGGCTTGTATAAAAAATAAAAAAATTAAAAACGGGCACACTGCTTTTCAAGCTAACTTCACAATCTATTATATGAGGAATAAAGTGTAGAGTGCATCACTAAATAAATTCTAAAAAGAAATCATTTTATGTGGAAGCGATGAATTCCCAGTTATTTTTTGATGAGAGACTATATCCTTATAGACATTTCTTGAAAGAGCTCATTAGGAGGTGCAGAAGGCAATTGATGATTGGGATAGATCATGGGTTGGCAATCGCTCCCCTAAACTTTAATTGTTCGGTTTTTAGGATAATAATTTTTTTAAAGTGATAATCAATAAAGTGAAGAATCCCTGTTTTTATTTGCTTTGATATAACACTTCAATTGCTATGAAGATTTGGTATACAAGCAGACAACAAAACTGTCCCTCTTAATTTCTGTCATTGACTTCGTAATAGTGATAATGCCATATTTGGAAAACCAGCAAATAATTTTTCCTTAACATAAGTTCACCCTCACAATGTGCCCCATAAATTTAAAGTTGTACAATTATAATAACAAACTGTGTTATTATATTTTCACTTAAAAACAAACTGTGATTATAATTTTTTTTTTCTCTAGCATGGGCTCAATCACTCACACAAGTTAAATACTACATTTTCATGTGGTTCACGTCCTTTCTGTTAATAGGTTGTGTTTAGTATTAGAAACACAGTAGGGAGACCAAGATACGGATAGAAAATTCTTATATTCTTTGTGTCTCGTGTAAAATTGAAATAAATAAGACAAAATTTTTGTTTAAAGGAAACATAAAATTGAAGTATGAAGAAACGTGAGTTCTTTTTGTCTTTATCTCTGTGCTAGTGTCTCTGTCCATACCTTTTTGGTAATTTCTCCTCTCCCCATATTCAAACTCTAACATGTTCGTTTACCTACCCTATCCATTTATCTGGAATAAAAATTGAGTTTCTTCTCATTGCACCACACTTTCCTTTTTGAAAGATTGTGCGTTTAACTTCGGTACAAAAAAGTTTAAGTTGATCGAATTATGTTCAACATAATTAAGAACCAAGACATACTTCCGAGCTTATTACATAGTACATACCATTAAAAATACATATATATAAGAATTAAACCCCAAATTATAACGGCGGTCAGGTTTAAAATTTTATTTGCGAGCTATATGTAGTTTCAACATTGGATTTGGCATTATAGAGAGAGCTACACATGCCAGCATCAATATCAATATTATTATATTGATTATATAGATATCTCTCTCAAAAGTAATAACAGCAAGATGATGAGATTGATAGATCCATAAAACTAGGGTCAACCATTAATAACACACCTCAAATCAAGCCTTTGGAAGCGTCAATAGGCCAACTCTTTCCCACATCTATTACACTAAAGTTTAAATATTTATATATGTGACTTATTTGTTGCAATTTGCAAGATAGCGTTTAACTATAACAATTAATAAAGACATACCCGAGACAGGTGTTTTTATTTAATGTAAATGCTACAGCGCCTCTTGAAAAAATAAAAACATGATACCTCTTTTATTTGAATCAATCAGATCGAACACTTAAAAAATTAAATAAATGTATTTATTCATCTAAGGATTATTATAAGTTTTATATTTAGATTTGATATTTTTTTAATTTTAATTTAACCCCAAATCTCATTCTTAAAATTTAAATTTTAATTCTCAAAATATTTATTTTAAGATGCAAACACTTGTGTTTGGATTAAAAGATATTTATGTTCGAGAATAATAAGAGTTAGGGGTCAAATTTTAAAAAATAAATAAATTTAAATATAAAGTTTATAGTAATGTTTAGGAGGAGAAAAAAACTGAATTTGTGTAGTTAAAAAGAATACCAATCTTTGTTTTTTGAAACGCAACGTAACAGTCATTCACCTTTATTTAAATTAAAATTAGAAAATGAATTTTATATACACACACACACATATATATATATATATATATATTTATTTATGCATATTGGATTAGGGCACCCCACGTAGGAGTCCATCTTCAAAGTACGGCACATTGCAGGTTGCAAGTTCAAGCCAAATTTAAAGCACACAATTTGCAGGGAGTGGCTATTACATATATAATTAGGAGGTTTATTAAATATCTCATACTATTTAATTTATTTATTTTTATAATTTCTATAATTAAATTTATTAAATTTTATGATCTAATATGACATATCAAAGGATTATATAATCTACTATGATAAATTAATATTTTCAATACAATATTTGTAGAAAAGTGCATCGTAAAATTAAATGATTCACAAATCTCTGAACCTCTTATAAGTTGACTCTTTTAATGATTTGACTAATAAAAAGTTTATTACGATCATATAAAACATGAAATGATAACAAATTTTGATGAATTTAGTTGTAAAAATTATAAAAAATAGATAAATTAAGTGACATTAGATATTTATCCCATGAGATATTTAAGCCACCACCGTATAATTATTGTCTATCACTAGCCTCCTATTGTTATTTGTGCACTTGTGCATCATATACATATACACCCCTGTAAACATATTACAATCCCCATTATTTACAAATTTATGCATAAAAAATGTCACTAAGATTAAACATTTTTTTATTGTGAACATTTTTTCATAATTAAAGAATGTAAGAAAATTTCTTGTTATTGTGAGCAGGGTGCACAAGAAAGGAACAAAGTTGGAAGATTCTGTTGAAGAAGGGCTAGCAATGCTTGCTTCTGTTCATGAGTAAAAACCAACTCAGAGCTATTGTCCTTCCCTGTTTCGTGCTGCTGTTGCCGAATGCTTCTGTTGCTGATTTCTTCAATTTCATTATCAACAGATGCAGTGACATTGTTTGCCACTCTTTCCCTGTATTCCTTAAGCAAATGAGGATATTTCTTGAAACATCTTTCAACAGGATGACTTGTTTTTGCACAAAAGGTGCAAGTAATGTTTGGATCATAATATGTCTTGCCTCTCCCAGCACTAGACCGACCTGCACCTCTACCTCCTCTACCTCTTGATCTTCCTCTTGCTGTTCCAAAACCAGAATTGGCTCCTGAAGCTGCATTCTGTCCAGAACCATGTGCTGCAGTGCTGCTGAAGAATGCCTTTGAATCAAGGCCACTGCTCAGTTGCCTTTCTTCCTGAGTCAACAAGGAGAATGCAGCACTAATGCTAGACAAGGGTTTCATTAACATGAGTTGTGATCTAAGTCCAGAGTATTGCTTATTGAGTCCTCGAATGAATCTAACAACATAATCCTCCTTTCTATAATTTCTGACTACTTCCATGCTACAATTGCATTTACTAATACATGAACAAGCAGGAATTGGCCTAAAATTATCCAATTCTTCCCAAATAGATTTCAGTTTTGTGAAATAAGATGTGATTGACATTTCTCCTTGCTTAATTGCATATAGCTCCTCTTGCAACTCAGCAATTCGAAATGCATCGCCATCAAAGTATCTATGACACAGATCTAACCAAAGCTCAGCAGCATTATCCAACCACATAACAGATTTAAGAATTTCTTGGCTTAAGGATTGATGAATCCAGGAAATTACAAATGTGTTGCATCTTTCCCAAGCAAATGATAAATCATTGTTTACCTTTCGTCAATGAATCCAAGCTTGTTTTTGGATTTGAGAGCCATACGGATAGATCTGGCCCAGGCATGATAGTTTTGATCTGTGAGTACCAAAGGAATAAGTGCTGCTCCTGGATGCAGATGATACGAGCTCATCAAGTCTGTCATGGCATTATATCTGTGATTATCACGTTGCCTGTTGCCAACTACGCGTTCATATCCTTCATGGTCAGAACCGCTCAACAAGGGATTTGTAATCGGTATTTCTTCCATGAATTTTCAGTATCAATAAGAGATTGAACACTGTGTACTGTCTAGGAACTTCAAGGAATTTCAGCAGATTCCGAAGCTCAGCAACAGGATTAACCACACGCGATTTAGAACTCTCAAGAAGTTTAGAAGTTCAGGAAGAATCACTCTAAATTTCGAGAGCTCAATGCGTAGTGGCCGCAGGAAACAGAATTGAAAGCGAAAGAAGAATTACGAAGATAATGGCGCAGCAGAGCTTCAAAATTGAAGCTCTGATAACACGTGAATTTTCAGACTCCAACTGAAATTCAAATCCACGGTAATCAAGGCAGCCAAGAAAATGAGAGAAAGTGAGGGAAATTGGAAGAAAATGAATCAATGATGATTTTGAATATCAAAAACTTGCATTACTTCAACAGCAAAGCTGTATGTATACATATATTCAACAAGGACGAAATTCAACTCAAATTACCCTTTACACTTAAATTACATTTACATTTGCATTTACATGTGTAACTCACTTAGTCTTCAGTTTGCAACAATAACGGTTGCTCTAACAGCTTTCCAACTCTGGCGCCTTCAGTCATATTTGCTGCAGCGCCTTGTACACCATGCTCACAGTTATTATTAAACAAAGAGATTTGAGAGTTTTGATTA
The DNA here is from genome assembly GCA_003254905.1 of Nissolia schottii. NCBI lineage: Eukaryota > Viridiplantae > Streptophyta > Magnoliopsida > Fabales > Fabaceae > Nissolia > Nissolia schottii. Next base: position 666,670 of record QANU01111459.1, read on the forward strand.
TATCTTAAGAGAATATTGTCATTAACCCTTAACAATTACGTGTGGGGTGCAAATATTTCTCTAAAGATAGCAATTCATTCGAGCCTTGAAACCAAAATATTTAAGTTCTTGAATCTTCTACGTACCTTTTTTTTTTCTAACAGCCCCTTGCATGCTCTTCAATCAATTAAATACACTTTCCGAGCACACAAAAGCTGTGACATTTATTTAAAAATCCTTTTATATTTAATTTATTTTTTTACGATTGCTTGAAACGGTGGTTAATCGATGCTTTACAACGATAAAACTTAGAAGTTAAGCTATAGTCAATCGTCCACGTGAAATTTGAAAGTAAAGAGTCAAGGTTGAGAACACAACAAATACATATATATACATGCATGTTGGACCTGCCTTTATCACCCTTCGATTTAAAGGCCATATATACCCCCCAATTTATTTTCTAAACAAATTAAGACAGCGAGATGGCTATTATTTTGCCTTGGAAGCCCCATATTCCCATAAATGAATGGCCGATATATATTACTGTTTGGTACTTATCCAATAATATATGGATATTCAAATATGCTATAAGACACACACACTATCCTAGCATATACATATATACATATATACATAAATACATATACGATGGTCTTCGGCTTCTGGTGGGTCTCATTAAAGCTCCAACTCAATAACCATTAAGTGGAAGCACCTTAGAATTTATTCAAATAACCAGACTGACCAGTTTTGCATTGCATTGATACCAATACTATTATCTTACTACTCGTATTCAAGACATTACCAAGGGGGGAAATTCACTTTGCAGGGATTTGCTTTCATCTGAAAACAGACGCCACTGTTTCAAATTTACTGAAGGAATCTTAGTTTTTAATATTGTAGGTGCACTATTATGAAGTCTTATTTTTGTGAATATATAAGTTTTTTTTAACACTAGAAGATGCTTTGTTTTTTTAAGTATAGTTAATTAAAAACGTGGCATTAAGCGAAATTTGTTGTAGTGTCTATGAACTAACTTTTAGTGTTGAGTTATGTTCACTCAATTTTAATTAACTAAGATGATATTCGAGTCACAAACATGAGGAATACATGTGTGCTTAATCTCACGTTGCTTAGAAATATGGCCACAATAGCCTTGTTTTTAAGATAATTTTTGTCATTTTTAGTGTTAGTGAAAAGCAAAGGACAATGATCACTGCTATAGTGACCATCAAAAGGATATTAATTCTTCAAAGCAGAGAAAATTCTCATTAAAAACTTTTAGGACAAATTCAGTGGAACAAAACCGTTAATTTTATTTTTTTTTATTTTTTTGAGAAAATAGTACTTAATTCATCCCAATTAAGGTTATAATAAATTGAATGATTTGGTCATTGAGGTAGCTTTTAAGGTAAGAGTTGTCTTATATGTAATCATTGGGGTATGAAAAACTACTAACCGGAGTTGGTCCGAGTGGTAAGCAGCTTAATATCGCTTAAGCAAATTTCGGGTTCGAGACCTTTTATATGCAATTATCCCACGCGACCCAGATCGACCCAGATTAATCAAGACGAAGCCTTAGAACTAGAACTTGGCAGCCAAACGAAAAAAATTGGGTATGAAAAAATATGTTAATTGATACATCATACATCATTATATAATATTTTAATAAAGTGGGGGTCTTAAAAATTTCCATCTAACAATAGATGTAATAGATGATATGTGAATTAATTTAGTGTTTGTAACGACTAGGAATGAGCTATAGGCCCAATAACCTAATTAGTCCAATTAAGGAGTCTAGGATATTATAAATAGGGGGAGAATGGAATTAGGAGGGTATAGAAAATTGTATTAGGCTTATCCTACCCCTCTCTCTCTCTAGGATTTCTTCTCTCTAATCATCTCCTTCCTAAGGAGGTTTTCCTTCACTATCCATTGCCTTTGTAATTCAAATGCAGAAAATTACCTGAAAACACCAAAAATATTCCATTACTCTCCATAATTCAGTTTACACAATTTCACCTCATTACAAATGGTGCTTTCATTGGCCACCATGCCTACCATCCATGGTGGAGAAAATAACCCAGCCTCACCACCAGAATTTACAAAAAAATTTGAAGAAAAACTTCCACGGTTCGACGGAGAGCACGGTTATTGGTGGATCCTTAGTGCATGGAAGCTTTGGAAGGCCAGAGGTGCATCGGAATCGCAGAGATTGGTACAGGTTGAAGTAGGATTGTCTGGCTGCAATCTGACTTGGTTTCGGCTATGGCGTCAGCGAAATCCGTCGGCAGATTGGCAGACCTTCGAGGTAACATTCCTGCATCGTTACAGCCAGATTTTAGATCAATTTTGCTAGAAATTGCTCAAACTGAAATTTCAGAATGGGAAATTGATTGGGAAGAAACTATAGAAAAATTGAGATCTAAATTACAACACAACTCAATGAAAGATTTACCAGAATCAGAAACAAAAATTCCAAAAAATGCAGCTGCAAAAGTTCAAAGCAATCAAGAGGTAACAATAACTTCACCAGCAACATATCAAAACTTAGGAATTTCAAATCTAGAAATTCAACACCATTTGAAGAAATCAGTCATGGTTGAAGCAGCAACAAAGGCATATCAAGATACATAGATAAATTCAACAGCACCAGATCCAAAATTGAAGCAAACAAATCCCAAAATTCAAGCAGAAGTAGATGACAATGCAGAAATTCAGGCTGCAATTGGGCCAATCGCATACTTGTACTTCTTTGGAAGCCTTGGTGGCCATGGCAGAAATAGAGCATCCAAAGAAGGAGGCTAGGGTTGCAATTGGGGGAATTGAGGAAAGAAGGTCTTGTGGCCTCCTGGTTCAAGTGGAGCCTAAGCTTGTGCATTTGGGCAAAACCCAATACGGTCCACTAGTGGAGAAGCACTATTTTTGGACTGTGCTGGTTGACATTTGCTTAACAAAAATGAGATACTTAATTTGGGCAACAACCGAAGGGGATTTTCTTTTGCAATTTCCAGAAATTAGCCCATTTAGTGAAGACACTTTCAGCAATTTAAAAATTACGCAATGGGATCCGGGTGGAGATATTTCTCGGACCTTGAGGACAATGTCCATTTTGAAGGGGGGAGTAATGTAACGATTATGAATGGGCTATAGGCCCAATAACCCAATTAGTCCAATTGGAGAGTCTAAGATATTATAAATAGGGGGAGAATGGAATTAGGAGGGCATGAAAAATTGTATTAGGTTTATCCTACCTTTCTCTTTAGGATTTCTTCTCTCTAATCACCTCATTCCTAAGGAGGTTTTCCTTCACTATCCATTGTTTTTGTAATTCAAATGCAGAAAATTACATGAAAACACCAAAAATATTCAATTGCTCTCCATAATTCAGTTTACACAATTTCACCTCATTACGGTGTTCCATACATATAAAAATGAATACATACAATAGTTCTCTCTTTGGATAAAGTGAAGCTCACAATTTTGTAGAAAGTTTATTATAGAGAGAGAGAGGTGTATGTGGGTGGGTAACGAAGTTTTTCCATGTCAGTATTCTATAACGTTATGTTATAGCAATTTTTTCGTTTCATATTAATATGTGTGTGTGTGTGTGTGTGAGATAATGGTAAACCTATACTACCTCCGTTCTTTTTTTTTTTAATTTGTTCACTTATTGCGTGGATATTAAAAAAATTTGTAAAATGGTAAGTAAAGAAAAGTTAACAAAACTTTACACTGTTCTTATTTAATATCTAAGATAAAGGGAGTAAAAAAAAGAATTGGAATAATCCTCATGATGATGGAAGGGATGGTATAGTTGGAATAATTCAAGAGAACAGAAAGTGACAAGTGAGTTTTCAATTTTAATGAAGGCACGGCTGATTAAGTGGTTCAAAGTGATAGATATCCTTCTAACTGTCTGCGTGTTTGGGATGAGATGATGAGTTTCTGAATAAGAATGCGATTGTCTATTTATGGTAAGAGGAAAGCACATCATTTAAAGCAATTTTCATGAACCTGTACCACGTCTTTAACGTTGACCAATAAGTTCCACAGTTGGAAAATGAAAAATGCCTTTTTTACAGTTGATTTTTCTCACTTATCCTGATTCCATCATTTCCTTGACTTATGGTGTTTTACTTAGCTTTCAATTATTAAATTTATAATGGAGACCTGTTTCCGCCAAACATATAATGCTAAGGTATTCGCAATCGTTGAGCTTGCTCATATATAATTTTAAGACATTATTCAAAGTAATTCTATTATAATAATAATAATAATGATGATGATGAGAAAAGCTAACAAATATTCGAACGGTATTTATTAAAAAATTTAAAGTAGAAGTTTTTCAATTAAAAATGGTGTGTTTTGGTTTCAATTTTCATTTCATGTTTTTAGAATTGTGTGAAGAAAATAATGAAAATTGAAAATGAAAATAGGAAATTAAATTTTATAATTTTTATTTTTTTCACAAAATCTTAAAAAAAATTTAGAAATAAAAACTAAAATCAAACATACCTTAAGCTTTTAAAGTTTTCAATGCATTTAATACATTAAAAACACTTGAATCTTTTCATTTTAGATTTTTTAACTAGTGCCTTTATAACACTTATTAGTAAAACCTTAATAATAATAATAATAATAATAATAATAATAATAATAATAATTAATTTATATTTACTGACACTTTTAAAATAATTTATACTATCATTTAATCAATTATATATTATATGCATGTTTTTTTCAAAGTAATGAGGGTGTAACACTAAATTAAAAATTGAATACTCTAAATTCAACCCCAAAAACTGTAGTTCAAGGGGGGATTTCCTTACGTTTTGTATATTATCACTTATACATTTTATCTAATAATGGTTTTTTAAATGTGAGAAACCAAGTTCATGAAATATTTTTAAAAAAAAACATTATATTAAAACTAATCATACCAATGCAAAAGAAAAATAGAGGACTATTACGTAGAAGGTATAAATTGAAGTGCAAACATCTTTTAACTCATCACTAATTTTTTTAAATGTAACTTATTCGCATTAGGACGGGTTAGGTCAACTCGAAGTATGCCTTGAATCTAACCTAAAAATAAAATCGAATCAATATTAACAATCTAAATCTAACCAAATAAACTTAGGATTGGGCTGTGTTATGAACACCACTATTAATGACAATACACATTTTCACAAAGCATTCTAGCACTAAGTGATTTTACTTGTATGGTTGTACTAATGCATTGAATAATCTCATCAAAACTCTATTGATAAACGTATTTGGGTGATAGTGAAACTAGGAGATATAAGTGACTTGAAGTGTTTATCGCCGATAGTGATTAATCATCCTTTAAGATTTAGAGAACATTAAAATAGGTATACTTCTTTTAAAAAGACATTTTCCTTATACACCACTAGGATTCAAAACTTAACCCCATCTCCCAATTACGTTGAATTTTATTGGTTGGAAAATCTTCTTTCTTTTATAATAGAAAAAAAAATCACAAAGCAAAACAATCCTAAGGCAACAATTCTTGGAAAAATTGTAGCTCTGAGTACATAGTATATGTTCCATAACCCTCACTGCGTCTGTTATACCAAGCATTGTCAAATAATCACCGTGAATCAAATTCATAACGGAAAGCACTATCTTATATTTTTTAATTGCAATAATAATAAGAATAACAATGTCTTCAAAGTTTAAAAGAATCAATGGTCCTTTCATATTAACAAAATGAGATCTAGATCCTGTAATGTCTGTTGGGCGATGGACATGTGTTGTACTTCTCAAAGCGATAAGTTGAAAACTAAGTTCACCAAAATGCATATCTACTCACAATATGTGCATCATTAGCCCTTGTGCTAGCCACAATAATTGAGGAACCAAAACCAAAGCCATTTCCCAAACACTTCAATCCAAAAGAAGGAATTTTATCATCTTTTTTTTTTTTCCAATTCCACAAGCTATATGCAGCCTGAGAAAAGATGTAACGGGAGACAAGTATGTTCTTTTTTTTACTTTGCAAAACTGAATTAGGTATTTTTAATTATAAAAAACAATGAAACTTAAGTTCATACCAACATTTTATATGTTGAGGGGTGTAGTCAATTGTTATCTAACTCTCCTAATGACGTCCTCATTTCATTTACTTTGCTTTCCTTTTTGTTGGAGTTAATGTTACCCGCTTGATTTTCAATTGCTACAATTTCATTTTTTTTAAAAATAAATAATATTGGTCCTTACAAGTTGGTATTAAAATTGGTTAGAACTATGTGAGATTTGCTATAGTGATAAGAAGTTACTGCACCACAACATAATAAATTACGATTTGAATATAAAAATTATATATATTTAAAGGTCTCACAATATTCAGACAAAATTGCCTCCAATGAAAAGAGACTTATGTGAACCAAAATAAATTAAATTTTGTGGGTGGGGTTAGATTTTTAATATTATGGATTATTTAGATTTAAAAGCTGTTGGGTTCTTGTGGTGGTGTTGGGTGCGAGAGGGTCTTAAAGACCGACTCTTCTCCTGTGGGTTGCTCTCCTAAGGCAACGAATGGAATTGAAATAAAGGGCCTCCCTTCTCTGCACTTTTGTTAACTGCAATATTTACCGCAAAAATTTTCCCCATCCTATCCCTGGCATTTTCCTTGGGATTTTTCCACACAATTAATTCATTTCCTGCCCTCAATTTACACTCTCCTCCTCCTCCTCCTCCTCTCTTCTCTACCCTCTCATTACTTCAATTCCATTCAATTCTATCATCACCCCTCTCTCTTTCTCTTTCTCTCTCCTCTCTCTTCCATTCTATTCCTTCTCTCTCTCTCTACTCACACCCTATGCCCTCCACCTCTCTCCCCCCCCCCNTTCTTGCTACACAGATTCACTTTGTTGGAGCCAGAGCTTGTTATCCTCCTTCAATCCCTTTCAATCTCCGTCTCCTCTAAAAACTGTCTCCACCAACCCCTCTTTTACACAGTGAGTGATCATCACCTTTTTTATCTTTGCTTTTTGTTAGTTCTTTTCTTTTATTTCTCTTTAGGTTGCAAAACTGCATGTGCTGTGCTGTGTGGTGATTGATTGGTGCTGTTGTATTGGATATGATCACCCTTTTTGGTGGTCACGGAATTAGACCCTTTGTCCCTCTTTCCTTTTCCCTTTTTGCGGCTTATCCTTTAGTGTTAAAAACAGAGTAAAAAACAGAACTTTACTTTTTTTGCAGAGAAAAACAGAGGAAGGAACCATGAGTCGCAGGAACGGAAACGGTCCAAAGCTCGACCTGAAGCTGAACCTGTCTCCGCCGAGAGCGAACCGGAGCATGGAGTCTCCGACTCGCTCCGCCACCGCTTCCCCGACGTCGCCGCCGAGCTCCTGCGTCTCCTCGGAACTCAACCAAGACGACAACAACAGCAACCTGAGATACTCCAACAGCCCTGAAGCCACTTCCATGGTTCTTGTCGGTTGCCCTCGCTGCCTCATGTACGTTATGCTCTCCGAGGATGATCCAAAATGCCCCAAGTGCAAGAGCACCGTCTTGCTCGATTTCCTCCACGACAACAACAACAACGACGTTAGGAAGAATTGAAAAGAGTTTCAGGGGTTCCCCTGTTTTCTTCCTCTGTTTTCCTCTGTCTCTAGTACTAGGACTCTCTCTCTCTCTCTTAACTATTTAAGCTATTTTCTTTCTACCCTTTTGTATGAGTCGTGCTACGTGCGCTCCACTCTCTCTCTTTTTTTTTTTTTAACCTTTTTCTAATTTCCTCTTCCACTTTCATTGAGGAAATTCCAACAATTTTTGTCAAAAGCAGGGGATGCCGAGACAGAGAGAGACAAAGAGTGGAGCGTAAATAGCACTATTCCTAATTATATATATAGGGAGAAAAAAGATAAAGAAAATCAAGTGAAATTCGGGAATGGCTATGTAATAGGGCTTAAACCTTTGATGCCCCTTTGTAGTTTGCTTATTGGAATGTTTAGGTGAAATCAAATCTTAGTTGTTTTTTCTTTCCCTTGACCCTGCTTCCTTTCTTTCTCTTTATCAATTGAATATTTATTAAAAAATTATTATTATTAGTATTTACTGTTTCATCCATCTAGGAACATAGGTGGTAGTTGTATTGTTATGTTAGCTAGCCACCATAAAAAAAGTAAAGGGAGACCAATGAAAAAGAGCAGCAACAAAAAGTTTACCGTGCATGACAGTGTGTTGTGTAGATCCTCTGTACTTCATAGGTTAGCAGTTTAAAAAATGGATTGAGAGGCCCCACCTAACTAATGTTCACAATTACAGCTGAATCTAACAGCAGTGACCACCTGCCGATGTTAATTTACTCATCTATTGTTGTACACCTCATCTTACCATATCCTTCATTCGTATATCACTTTTTCTACAATGTAAAAAGAAAATTAAATACAACAAAATAAATTGAATATTAAGAAGGCGTGTAGCCGTGTAAGTTGAAATCTAAGCATGATGGTTGGCAACTAATTGCAGCAGATAAATGTGCAAGTTGACTTTCTTATAGATTGCCTTATTAACAATTTTGGGATAGTATCTGTTCTAATATCCAATACACTACCTAATATTTATATCATCATGTATAGCAAAATTAGTTTTTCTAATTTCATTCAGATCCCCTGACATGATCCAAGCTAGTCAATGGGAAGTTTTGCCAACTAAGGCTATTCTAAATTTAAATAAATCTCTATGTTACCAAGTTTCAATTGAACCAAGCACCCACGAGTATAATGAGATGAGAGCAATGGCGTGAAAGTCTTATGTCGAGTAGCATAAGAAATTTTCATTTTTATTGTGGGTTAGGAAGAGGAAGAAGGATAAGTGAATTAAGGGGTGGTAGAGGGTGGGTTGGGGTAGTTCCGAGCATTGAAAAAAAAAAATGGCCATTCTATTAAGACCATTTAAATCACATAAATGCAAGAGTAATTGAGACGGTTGAGAATAATAAGGGAGATATTACGTCAGATGATAAATGCCCACCTTTTTCCATGTCCATGCCATGATCATTTTTTTTTTCTTTTTTTTTTCTTTCTTTCTTTCTTTCTTTCTTTTGTATTTGTACCAATTTTCTCAAGCAAATTGCATTGCTCACTCACACCTATATCTGCAGGTTCCGATTCATCTATCTTATTTGAATTCATTCATTTGCTTTCAATATTTTCTAGACTTAAATAAGATACATGCAAACACCATAATTGCACCAACTAAGCCGATTGTATTNTTTTTTTTCTTTTTTTTCTTTCTTTCTTTCTTTCTTTCTTTTGTATTTGTACCAATTTTCTCAAGCAAATTGCATTGCTCACTCACACCTATATCTGCAGGTTCCGATTCATCTATCTTATTTGAATTCATTCATTTGCTTTCAATATTTTCTAGACTTAAATAAGATACATGCAAACACCATAATTGCACCAACTAAGCCGATTGTATTGTCAGTTTCTTAGTAAATTGACATTGAATCTATGACGAGTATTAGACCATGACTTATAACCGTACCCATTTGATTGTAAACTTCCAAAACCAAAATCAATGCTCCTAGCTAGTTAACAATTAGCACTCGTCCTCTTTACACTGTTTGAAAGAGATTTTAGAGGCCAAAACTTAATAGTAAATATGCACGTTAAAAAGTCACAGAAAATATATAAGCCCAAGTGTGTCATCAATATGTGTTATGGGCAATTTGGCTGGACCAAAATAGCTCGCAACTCTTACCTTGTGCAAAGCATAAAAGCTTTTCAAGATGATGTCACGTAGTGGTCTGATCAATGCTCCGACAGGGGTGGTATTTGCAAAAACCACTTTGACACCTAAGTCACTGTATGAGTGATATGAGGGTATAAGACATACCTTATAGAGTAGCAAGAACCATTCTTTTATAACCTAAGTGTGAGTGGTTAAGATTTTGTAACGTTCTTAAGTTTAATAAAAATTTATGTTGGTTTCATAATGCCCATAAGCCTTATGAGAACTTATGTCAAGTTCCATAACGCTCATACCGTTCACAAGCCATTAAGTTGGGGAAATGATGCAATCTGATTTAATGTCTTGGCTCTGTCATCTCATCATATGTATCGGACATGAGTTTTTGTCAAATCATGTGTATCGGACATGAGTTTTTCTCGGATTTAGTTTGTAGCAATATGGTATACAACTCATGGAAAGAAAGAGATCGCTCATCAAGAGGAGGGGCCAATGACTCAGAATCGAAATCACAGAAAGGAGATTAATGCTAATGGGGCGATGGGGTCGAATGTGAATGCTTTAAAATCTCATCAATACGAGAAAGTACAAGTACTGAAGCATCACTAGATAAGAACAAACTAAAAACATTTCGTTAATTTCTTTTTCACCTTCACTAAGTTATGGTTTATAAAATTCAAAATTATTTATGTTTAAAGTTTAAACACAACCTCACCGATTATAGTTGAAAATTCAAAGAGCAACGTCATACAATCAGAAGAACAGTTCAAGTATTTTTGAAGTGATATAACCCTTTCTTATCTAATCTAAAAGCTAACAAATATGCCACGTAATTTTAGTGGCAGTTGGGATCGCCAAAGTTTGCAATGCGACCAGAAGGTTTGAAAGAAAATAGAGGCGAGTTTAAGTAATGATAATACGAGTAATCGTCAAAAAGACTGTTGGCGACATGAATACCAACAATGTTGGCAACATGAATAGCAATCCAATAAATTAGTCGCGACAGTAAGAGTCGAAGTTAATGATAAATGACATGCAACAGAAATCACCATTGAAATGGTTGGTTATATATTAAGGTCGCTAGCCAAGTAGAGTAAATATGTCGACAATACTACTTTGAGACCAATGGATCAGAAGATGTACCAAGTTTAGACTGTCTCAAGTATGAAAAGTCACCCAAAAAATTGATGGTTGCACTAGAGTAGCTAAAGTCCTATAAGAGACTAGGATTGCGACGTGGTTTAAGACTTGACCAGAAAAGTATGATACAATTCAAAGGTGATCTTCTGAGAGGGAATGGTAATCAACAGAGATCTCTTGTAACGAAGGTAACTTCCCATCTGACGTGGCACACGAAGGGTAATAACTACCCATCTTCAGAACTTGACGCGCATACGAAGGACACGTGACGAGAAAACCGTTGCACATACGTGCATGTTTGGTTCGGATTTTTCGGACCACAACAAGCCAAATGGTAACCGTTGCTAGAGCAGGAGAATGACGGTTAAAGGTCCTGAAATTCTATAAATAGAGGGCTCTGAGGACAAATCAAGGGTGGTTTATTGATTACCAAATACTCACATAAGTCCCCTGACGGCAACAACAATACGCGGAAACTCAATGTATGTCACCTCCCTTTACATTTTTGGATTTTACTTCTTGCTTCAATAGGAGTAGTTTTTAGTTCATAGTTTCTTTACTGCTTTTCTTTTATCATTTGTACCCTTAATCATTTGCTTTCGCAAGGAAATTGTATTTCTAGAATCACTTTTCGATGATCATAAATAAAATATTTCCAATTCCACTTCTCCACATCTTGCATTTTAGATTCACGCCCCTATTCTTTACCAAGAACTCGTAATCGCTTGTCCCATCTTAAAATAATCTTTTGCATTTGCGCCAAGTAATTCCCAATAATTATTTGGTGTAAAACAGTGGCTAAATTCAAACAAAGTTTTTAATCTCTAGTTAGAGCAAATTGAGAGTGCTAAGTAGTATTTCAACAACAAAACAAATGAACAACCCCCTCTAAAATACAGCAACAACACTCTTGCACTGTACTAATAGCATAGTCACTCAATTAGTACATAGTCTTTTATTTATAGTAGTGATATATCTTATGAAATGGATACTGTTTACACACATAGAGTAGGGATTCTTTGAATTTATATAAAGAGATGATTTTCTGCATTAAAAGATTTGATTTCCCTTTTTTAGCTAAGTGAGCAACTCTACTTTTATGATCTTTTTTTGACAATTAGCTGATAATAATTCACTTTCTTTTTTAGATGAGTACGCAAAACTGATTCAACTCAAAAGTAGTCAAGTGAATAAATGTGAGATCACTTTAAGCTAAAATTATTAATTCGATAAATTCAAAATCTAACATAGGTTCATATAAAAAATGATATTTCTAAAAATTTCATGCCTTTGGTCATGCGAAAATTTTCACCATTTGGCCCATCAAAAAGTTTAATCAATAATGAAAATCTACCATTTTCACATTCCATCATCCATTCTCATAATACAACACTTGGAACTTTTGTTTATGGATATATATGTTGTTCATGATACATAATCTATATGCATAAACCGAGGATCAAATACTAATCACGAGTTCTTAATTAGTTGATTTCTAGTTACCATTTTCTTACATGACACTTTCAGTAACACAAGCAGTCACTGCAATCCATGTCCATACGCCTTATGTACTGCATCTATATATATGCATATAGTCCCATTGATCAAATTAACCAACCAAACATAAAGATCTGCAACTGCGTTTCAATTGTTCAACCAATTGCTACATTAATTTTCAGTCTACAAGTCAATCGGATAACCTAAGATGATGAGGAAATTAACAACTCTTTCTCCATGACAACACCAACCCTGCAACCAAAACAGAGGCTCACTTAAATGTCATACTTCAATTTTTTTTTTTTAATAAATGCATAAGCATACTTTGCAAGAATACAAACAAGAGGCATCAATTCATCCATCGGTAGATCTGACACAAGATATTTATTAAGCATGAAAACGAGTCAACTTTTCATGATAGTAGTAGTAGTAGTAAATTATATCCCATTAAATGCGCGGTTTAAACACTATTATACTTTCATGTGAACGTTTTCAAGATCGGTTGGAGACTTAAAACACCATATTGACACTATTCTGATGCAAATGAATCAAACTTCTCATAAAAATCATGGTGGAACAAATGCATATAGGCAGTAGCTCGGACCCAAAAAATACAGCCTTATATGATGCAACCAAAATGTGTCATACAAAGAAGTTTGACAAGCAACTCTAAGATGTTGGAAAACTTGAGTCTTCGAAGAGTGGTTGAAACTTAGTTTATATGTTATGGTAATAGTCAAAGTCTCACATAATTTAAAGTTAATTTCTTGAAAACTTTTATAAGTAAATTTTGTTTATTATTAAATATTTTAATATTGAGCTAAGTAATGCGGAGTTAGAGTTTACTATTTAATTTATGTATGTATGTTCAATTGACCCTTTTACTTTTTGCTTTATTTTTTGGTCAAATATTTTGCTCATATCCACGTATGGGTCTTGTGGCCATTGGGGCTCACACACCAACAATTTTAATCTCTTCTTCTTCCCAATTCTAATTCCTTCTTCCTCCTCCTCTACTTTCTCTATATTTTGATTTTTGGCTCTTTGCAATCCACTAACTCCAGAGGTGCTCCCCCACGGCTTCCGTTGCTTCGTCTGAATTTCTAGAACGAGTTTTTGCTGCTTAAAGTTCCACCAACTATGTGTGGACAAATTGCTGAGGTGACATACATCTAATGTTGGAGAGATTCTTGTCAACGTATTTCCACTGAGTATAGCTCTGGGTAGGGCGAAAATAAACTCCTAAGGACCGTGGTTGGCACAATTTGTGGTAAAACATTCAATCTCATCTTTATCATTCTATTTTTTCCTATTTCGATTAGGTTCGGCTACAAAACTAAATTTTCATTTATGTTCTGTTTCTTATTTATTTGCTAAAATATTAGTTATTTAATTAGTTTCGACAGCAAAAGATATATAATTTTGAAAAAATAAAATATTTTGGCCAAATTAAGTGTTAGAAAATTTTGATCTCATATACTTCATTCTCTAGTTCTTCAATATACCATATTAGAACATTATTCCATAGATAGTGATGAACAGAGGTCTACCTGTTTGATTTAATTGATGTATTGAATTTATGAAAGGTTTTTTTTTCCCGTGTTTGGTGCTAGTGTCTTTTTTTTAGGAATTGTGCTGAGATGCTTCTCTTAGAGCTTATAGTGTGCATGTATCATTGTATCAACAGTCAGAGCTAGTATTTGCACAACTTTTTCCCTCCATATCCTCTTTAGTAGATAGTTTATTCGATGAGAACAAACAGAAAAAACAGAAGAGCGCATCTCTTAGTAATGCCTCTTCAAATCTCAAATTGGGTTACAGAAATGAGCCAATTACATCTTTAGAAAATTACCAAACCATATCCCATTGCGAGTTTTACTAACATTGAGTCTATAGTTCCTTGACACTAAACTGTCCAACTAAACTCATAGTATAATTAGTATACGATAAATTAAGTAATAAAAACTTATATAAGAGATTTTCTTTCACTCAAAATGGCTGATGGAGATGGTCAGAGAGAGTATCCAGGGAGACCATGATTTAGATGGAGGCATGGGTATGCAATGCAGGGAACAACCCAATCATACTCTTTATCTATCCGTACAATTCCCCGTCTACCAATAATTCCACCTAGGTAGTAGTTCGCTATCAGTAACAGGCCGTCAGACACATAAATATATTTTTTAATTTTCTAAATATTTTGATGATGTTGTGTGAATTAATAAATAATCAATAATTTCAAAGGGTGAGTAGAACAACCTGGTTGCTCAAGAAGCTGGAGGAATTAATCAAAATTTATTGAGGTTTTTTCTCCGCAATCCACGGACGAAAACAAAAAATAAAAACTGAAATCAAACACACCATAAATTTCCTTTATTATTATTATTATTTTTAGGTTGTCTGCCCAGTATCCAAGGCTTAACCTTGACTAATCTGAGTCGACCCGAGTCTCCCAGCAGGGATAACTGTGTACACAAGGTCTCGAACTCGGGACCTTGCTTAAGCGATACCAAGCTGCTTACCACTTACACCAACTCCCGTGGAGTCGAATACACTAATAATAACTAATTAGTAAATTAGTATCCAACACGTCTTTTTTTTCTTTTAACCTTTACAGAAAATAGCAATTGCGAGGTCCAGTATGAAAAGGCCCAATATGAGGCGCTTGGTCCAGTTATTGCTTCAGACAAGGGAATGAAAAAAAGAAAAAGAAAAAGAAGAACCAGCCTGTGACTGTGAGACTGAGACATGAGCCGAAAAATGAGAGAGAAGAAGTGTGTGAGGTGATTACGTGTTACCCTTCTCTGTCTCGTTTTCTCCGACATTTAACCTCCCTTGCCGTTATGTGCTACCCTCATTCTCCTCCTCGTTTGCTTCCTTTTGGTTTGACTCGGTTGCTGCCTTCTAACCTTCTAGCCCTGTGGATAAGTGATAAATGCTGTTTGGATCTGGGCATTGTTTTTGGTTTGCTTGTTGGTTGGTATTTTCCAAATTGTCCTTGTCACCATGCTAATTGCTTCTTATCGTGGTCACATTGATGCTCTTGACAGGGTGATCCTGACAAAAATTACTTTGACGCCTAAGACAATATGTGCATAATATAAGGTGACAATGAATAAGAATGTATGCCCTTTTATAGTCTAAGTAAGGGTTGATAGAATTTTGTAACGTCTACGAGATTAGTGAAAATTTATATTAGAGTTTATAACGTTTAAAATATGAGAACTTATGATATATTTTATAATACTTACAAGTCCTTAGGTCGGATAAACATGTGATTGGTTTGTATGCCTCAGTCGGGTCATTTCAACATATATATCTAGTCTATCTCTTTGTTAAATTAAATATGTAACACTTCCTAATCCCATTGTTCAAATATGGGGTTGATTGAAAGAGGATCTATCCTCCTTGGATGTCTTGGATCAGCAGCTGTATAAAAAAACAGTAGTTCTGTGTTTGAAAAAATTTTTTTGCTTGTTACAGTTTAAATCTTTTAAAGTGTGTTTTTTTAAGCGAGAAAGTGAAGAATTGTGCATCTTTCAATTAATATATTAGACGTGGTGTCAATAAATAACTAAATTTTCTTTGCCTTTATAAGGGCCCCACTAAATCCCAATTGTTACGAAGTACTTAACTACATGTACTCAATTCCGATTACAGCATGATTAATGTTGGCACTTGAACAACATGAAGCATTATGAAATATGAACTATTAATGTTAATATCAAATGGGTTTTTGCTAACCAATGCCTGAGAGCAAGTTGATTATACAATTAATGTCATTAAAAACATAAAATTTTAACATTTTTAAATATAAAATTATCATATATTCTTTTTTAACAAGTGTCATAAGTATACTTATTAGTAAAATCAATATTAAATTATCAATGCCCTAAATCGTGACTCAACGGGATTGAGACTCCCTTCTCAGACTAGCGCTAAATTAGTATGTCCTCTATTCTATTCAATCTCTAGTATGTCACTTTTCTAAGCTTTGTCATCATTTTTGTTAGGAAATAATTCCCTTTATATTTCTTATATTATTATTTTCATTATTTATTATCATTGCATTATACTTTATAAATATATCAATAGATATCTCTCACATGTGTGGAGGATAATTTACTCTTACAATTTCTCTTAGAAAAAGATGGAAAAAGAAAACGGTGTCCTCGTTACCCAAAAATGGATTTGGCAGTAACAAATCAACAAGCAACAAGCACATAAAAGAGAACAGAACCAATTATTTGTTAGGTTAGGGTTCGGTGTCGTTACGTCCTTGTTAGACATGTGAAATTGGTTCCAAGACTGGTTGAAGTCAATGTCAAGGTTGAGCAAGACGTAACTTGCTTTATCGTATTTTCCATATCTGATAGCTATAATAGCTATTGATGTTTCACGTTGATCTCCCCCTCCCCTCCGTAAGATACAAAGAAAGAAAGAAAAAGAAGCCACCAATGTAAAATCAGAGAAAGTTAAGATAGAAGAGTTTCATTCACATAAAATCTCACGCGAGTCACCTACTTTCAAAAAGGGAATTATTTATGTTTCTTGCAATATATTGCTCGGCTCCGTTTTAACTATTTAAAATTAAACACTATATAAGGTAAATAAAAAAAATAATCTTTAGTAAATTTATAAAATAATATGAATTAAAAAAATTATTCTTATATGAAAAAATAAAATTTTATTTTCAACATAGTTACTACTCTATTTACATTAACTATACTACTAAATGCTCCACTATAATTAGGTTATAAATGAAAAAGAAAAAAATAAATTACACTTAAATATTGTAAATGAATAAATATTTTAAAATTTTAAAAAATAAAAAATGGATAATTAAAACGAAATGAAGGGAGTATTTCTATAAATTATTTAACTAATGAGGCCTTGTTTGTTCAAGGGATTATAGTTGGAAAATGATATACTCTTACGTTTTGTTTCAAGTTTTTGAATATAATATTATTGAGTATAAACTTATGAGTTTAATTGTGATATATGCGCTAAAAAAAAGTTTAGTTGTGATACATTTTTAGCATAAATAAATGTAAATGAATTTTGATATTTAATTATATTTTGACTATCAACAGAAAATGATTAACTCTCGCACTTGAATTATGAAGACTGCATAGCATAGTTGATTAGTGTACTGGACTTCAGATCAAAAGGTCGTGTATTCGACTCCCGGTCGAACTTTTTCTTTCCTTTTCTCATGTTAAAGAAGAAAAGGAAATTCTCACAATTAAACTTATTAATCATTCATAAAAATGCTATATTTTCATGTTTTGACAAGATTTATGTCATTGAAATGAAATTCATTATGAAAAATATCATCGTGTCCCCCAATTATCTAACTTCTTTCAATTATGCAAAATTATCATGTATATTCTCATAAATATGTTGTATAAATTAAAAAAAAAATCATTCTCAACATTTTTTTAAAAATATTTTTAAGAATTTTAATATTGAACAAATATATTTTTTATAATATTTTTTGTGCGACTAAGGTTTCTTACATCCTATTACCAAGGAAGAAAACTAAATATAGAAGTTTTTTATGGTGCTTTTCTTTCACCATTAATAATGTGGAAGTGAATATTTTGAATTAAATTTATTGTCTTGTGGAGTGGTGTATGGGGTATGCGAATCAAGATGGAGGAATGAAGCCCAAGGAAAATAAAATAGTTATTCCACTCCTTTGTTTATATATTTTAATAAAATTGAGAATGAAATGACGACAATTATAATATTTTATTCTTACATTACCCTTAAAACAAATGAAAGAAAAGAAACTTATAAATATTAAGATGAATAAATAAGTAAATTTGTATAGAATTAGATTCTAAAACAGCAAATTGGGAGGAACAAAAAATGAAGTTTTTGGTGGAATATCCACCTTACTAACTACTTCACTCCATTGTTAAACTACCAATCCAAGCAATGAAAGCCCAAGCCCATTGAATTCATTTGGGCTCTATTCCACTCCACCTGAAATGGAAGGAGAGAGAAAGGAAGAAAATTGGAATGAAAAAAAAATTCATTTATTTGGATATAAAGGAGAGAAAAAAAGAGAATTAATTAATAGTATAAAAAGTATTTGAAAACCACTATTTCCTTTTTCTTTTTTTTTGACAATAAACAAAATTTTATTAATAGGAAAGCTTAATGGCACTTACACATTAAAAAAAATATATCAAAATTAATGTAAATAAGAAATAAAAATACTATGCATTTTGAACTAACTCGATTTGTAGCTCTGTTCCTTGTCTGAAGACTATCGATGTCTAAGGCTATTTCACATTGGATATCAACATGAGAAACACTACAGTTTAAATAATGTATTACATATTTTTTAACCATGGATTTGATTATCTTTATCATTTGTAATGCCGTACAAAAGAAACAACTACAAAACGAACTAACATAGTCATGAGAAGGACCTAAACAACCACACAGAGAAAATATAACACAAGATAAATCGTTAAAAAAATGACAAATTTAAAAACATATATTCAAGATTTAATATATCATTCTATTTAATAAAAACTTAAGTAAAAAAAAAAGGGCAAGACTACCACCCAAAAATGATGATGGCAACCCTTCTCTATCACTCACAAACAAATACCAAAAAAAAAAAACATAGAGTGAGAGGAGAGAAAAATTCACAAAAAAATTATTTTTTTTTACCCTTTCTAATATTATCCATACTTATTGGTGGTAGAAATAAAATTTTAGAATGACATAAGAGTAAAAATATTATTTGTATATTTTTCTTTTCTTTCACATTTTTACATAAATAAAAATATTTTATTTTATTTCCTTTCATTCTAACATATTAATGAGAAAAAAAAGGTGTTTGAGAATTATACATTTTAAACTAATTTACTTTCATTTCCACGAAAAATATAAAATTAAAATGGTTGAGATGAATTTAAATTATGACACGGCCACGTCAGCGCCGTTAACCTCAGTCAGGAGACTAAAAATAAACTCTAAAATTTTATAGGAATTAAAAATTTTATATAAGAACTAAAAATAAACTTTAAAATTTTACAGCGACTAAAAACTTAATTAAGCCTTTTTATTTTATTTATTTTGTCTTTTCCCTTGCCGAATCACACTCGAAGGAACTTAATATATAAAAGCAGCAGTAGCTAGCCTCAGGAATGAGGCAAAGCATAAATGTAAATTGACGAGCCCATCCACCCCTCACTATCAGTTAGCAGTAACCGTAAAACTAAAACCCTTCTTCCGAAACCGAAGCAAAGCAAAGGAAAACGCGATGCACCTCTCAGACTCGCAGGCACAGGCACAGGCACAGGCACAGCACCGATCCCGTGGACCCATCCACACCAGATCAGTCTGGTCCTCCAACCTCCATTTCGAGTTCCAGCTCATCCGATCCCTCATCGACTCCCACCCTCTCATCTCCATGGACACCGAGTTCCCCGGCGTCGTCGTCCGCCCCGCCGAAACCTCCGCCGCCTCCTCCCGCCATCGCCGCCATCCTTCTTCCCATTACGCCGTCCTGAAGGCCAACGTCGACCGCCTCCACCTGATCCAGATCGGCCTCACCCTATCCGACCACAACGGCAACCTCCCCAGCCTAGGCACCGAATCCTCCTACATCTGGGAATTCAACTTCCGCGACTTCGACGTCTCTCGTGACGCCCACGCGCACGACTCCGTCGAGCTCCTCCGCCGCCAGGGCATCGACTTCGAGAAGAACCGCCGGTTCGGGATCGACTCGGTCCAGTTCGCGGAGCTGATGATGTCGTCTGGCCTGGTCTGCAACGACGCCGTCAGCTGGGTGACGTTCCACAGCGCCTACGACTTCGGCTACCTCGCGAAGCTCCTCACGCAGCGCGCCCTGCCGGAGGAGATGCCGGAGTTCCTCCGCCTCGTGAGGCTGTTCTTCGGGGACAGGGTTTTCGACGTGAAGCACCTGATGAGGTTTTGCAGGGACCTGCACGGCGGGTTGGACCAGGTGTGCCGGTCGCTGAAGGTGGAGCGGGTCGTTGGGAAGAGCCACCAGGCTGGCTCCGATAGCCTGCTGACCCTGCACGCGTTCCGGAGCATTCGGGAGGCTTACTTTGGGAAAGCTGATGGGATGATCAAGTATGCTGGTGTCTTGTATGGTTTAGAGGCTTTCTAATCGAATTGCATCATGTAGATTTTTGTTTCTTTTGTTCCTATGTTTTTAAGTGAAAATTTGTATACAATTTGGATATTGTTAATGTGATTAGGGATCATTTATTTTCTTTGATGTTTTATGCACCTGCACTCTTGATCTCAATGTAGGTTTAGGCAATGACAATCACTAAGGACTAAGGCATTGTTATTATAGTATGCCGTTTTGCTTAGGTAGTATATTGAAAACTCAGTAAGGCATTATTATTAGAGTATGCCGTTTTGCTTAGGCAGTATATTGAAAACTCGGTTTGGAACTGGAACAGACCGAAGAATTTGCAATCCCCTCCTATTTGGTGTTAGTGATTATACCCTATGATTTCATTTGTACATTATGTTGAAAGCAGTGTTTCCAAAAAACCCAAATCCGAAATTCAACTGGCAAGGCATTTGGTTCATGATTTTGAATTACTTCTAGTGAAGGCCTCCCCTATTTAAGATGTATTTGAATTACTTCTACCATTGGGTTGCAAAAACTACACAGATGAGGAGCATAGCATGTATAATCTTTCCGTCTTGCACACACACGTACTAACATCTAGTTGGTTGGAATAGGGCTGGATTGCTAGAATTGTTAGTTTAAAGAATGCTGAATAATTGTAGTTTTGAATAGTTTCTTACACCTCATGAAATTCTTCGAGGACAGATTAGAATGGCTCTTCTTTGAAAAAATTATGTTCTTTCTATCCGTAATCTTGATTTCTATAAAATGCAGGCTGTGCAACTTCTATTGAAACAAATGTGAAATAGGATGCAGAATAATTGATTATATTATATTTTTATAGAAATGAAATAATTGATCATCCATACTTTTGGAAGCTATTATCAGTAAACTATTCAATGATCTGATATTGAAGCTTCAGTTTATTCTCCATCTCCATGCCTCCACTTCCATGAGAATGATATCATGGCTATGAATATAGAAGCCATTCTCCTCTGCAGAATTCAGGTTTTGGCATTGGGTGGAAAGTGGAAATAACATAACTCTGCTTTTTTTGGTTGAACTGCTGTTCCACAGTATATCAGGAAATTTCTATGGGTAAGTATAACACAGTAAATCTGTATTTCCGCTTCTGAGGTGATTATGTGTGGCTTATCTTAGAATTGATTTGAAAGTATCTACATTTCTCACCTGCATGATAATTTTGATTTTTGACTATTGACTTTGATTTCTTTACTTCATGGGTTCTCAAGGGTTATACCAGGGTTTTTAGCATTTGACATTTTAGGAAGATAATAATAATAATAGTAACCAGAGGATGCAATCAATGGTTGTTTTCAGGTAGTCTTGATTGATGAAAGGTGTTCTTAGGTGTTTGCTTAATTTTCTTCACTAGTTATGAGTATAATCATATAATATTCTTGGAGGTATGGAATGATCAACAGCTAAAGGGAATATATTTCTGTTCCGCGTGTTCTTTAGATAGGTTTATATTCATTGTTCTTTCAGGTGCTGGGAAGCTTTCTCATGTCTTGATTTCCTTTGTTTTTATCCATGTCCATATTAATATGTGTATTGCTTCTAATAACAACTTCTGTACATAGGATATTTCTGCTTACTTTTTGTTCCAGACTCGGGAGTCGACATCAACATTGCATGTCATGAGTTGGTTTAACTTCTAAAGTAGGGTTTGCTAATATCTGCAAGCAGGCTGATTTGGTTGCTTCAATAGGAGTTAGCATGTGGCCTGTTCAGCATGTTTTGACGCTTTACATCTTTATCTACCTTTCTATTCCTTATTTCAGGTTTAACTCTACAGTTCAAGATCTAGCCACAAGTTTGAGAATTTTTTTTTTTCCAAATGTTATAATACAGCTCAAATATAGCATGCAGACTAAAACTAGTAAAGTCACAGATAGATTTGTCTTATGTGTGATATTTTGGATGTCTTTTGCTTCCTACTTGCAATAAAAAAGTCAGTCCAGTGCACGATACTCCCACTTGGTTGGGTCTAGAGAGGATAGATACATGCAACCTTAACCCCGCAAGCGAAGAGGCGGTTTTATGGATTATTTCTTACCATTGGTTGTGTTGTCTCTGACCAAATGTGAAAGCCCAAGAAGAATTCTCTGGTCGGTTTCTTATGTTTTGAAGAGTTGAGATTTACGGTGAACTGTTATGCTGTTATACTGTCGTTCTTGCTTTTTAAATAAAAACCAGGTTTTTATGCATTTATAACATGCAGAAGTGTGGTGGTTGTCTAAGGCCTAGGCTAAAAGATGCTTGCCTTTTCTCCTTGATATGATGTGAGTTATTTTCTATGTTTATCTCTGCTGTGCCTTTGTGCTAAACTATTGAATTTGAACTGTTCAATGGCAGCTTATAAAGTTTTAGCACATCTTGGCACCAGGTAATTCATCATGGTATGATATGATGATGAATTTGGATAGAGACAATCAATGCCCATAGATTGGAGTCCCATTTGTCAGAAACTGTTTGAACTTGGACCAAGTATGGCGAATCAGGAATGTTTAATGTTTGTTATGCTTGAACTCTGCATCACTGCATGTTATGTTTCGAGGAGCAAGCTGATTTATACAGATCGTCTTTCTAGTATGCTGATTCCTAAATGTTGCATCTGTGGGCTTCTAAGAGTTTTGTGTCAACGGTTGATTTTATTTTCTTGGAAAACAGAGTTGACAGTTCTGGAAGGGGATTATTTATTGGCTGGCTGCACTTGTATGAACCTGAAGAGCCTTGTTTCTGTTAGCTTTTGTGACTTGTGACTGGAATTCCAACCACAGCTTGGTTCGATTTCTTGGTGGCTTAACTCACATTCTCTGGGAGATTGCTTCACAGGCATACAGGTATTATGTTATATCTATACATATGAATGTTCATAAATTCATTGTATGAAAAAAACATAAACAAAAATATGAAAATGGCAATAGCGTGTCTGTTTCAGCGTGGGGTCAACATGTCATAATCCATCATTCCTCAATTCTTGTGGTTCATGGTTGGTGACAGTGTCCAATATCAATGGTTCTTGCTCCTTCCAGTTGGATGCGGTCCACCTTTTTGCCCCTCCAGTTCATTTGTTTTGACATACCCAGCCCATGTGTTTAGGGCTTGGGAGTTGGGATAGTAATTAATCCTATAAATTGCTTAGCCAATTGGATAAAAAGGAAGGAGCATATGAAGTTGCGATGAAACTTTTGCCTGTATTTTAGAAAACAAAATTCAAGCCATGGTTACGGATGACAACAATCTGAAGAGGGAACCTAAACAAACTTATATAGTAATACAGTTTTTCAATTAACAAAATATGAAATATTGGTTTTTGCATTATCGGTTGTTCTGATTTTTTTCTTTTTGAAACAAATAGCTATTTGAAAGAATCTATTTCCATAAATAAATATGAGAAAAAAATCTCAAGTGGTGCTATTTGGATTTGATACAGCTACGACAACTACGTAATTCTTTGCCGGTGTTGTTTTCTGGTTTTGAGGTCTTTTGCTTTGCTTGGTATATGCTTGTAATTGATTCTTGGCTTTTGGCTCTCTCCCCCCCCCNAAAAGGTATTCAAGGAGAAAAAATTGGATGAATGTGTGATTGAATTGATGAAAACTGAAGTATACATACTGTTACCCTGTTTATATGCAGCACACAGTGCTATCTAACAAGACTGTTATAACAAACTGATAACTAACTTAAATGCACATGTGATCTCTAACAAAAGAGTCCAAAATTGTTTACGTTTGAACTGTGCTAGTCTCTTTCTGTAGTTAGATGCACAAGCAATTTTGTTGTTGCTGATGTGACGAGAAGAAATTGCAAATTTTCTATTTCTTGAAGTTTGGATTTTCAGCTTCAGTGTTGGTTGGCATAGTATTTTTTTTATCCGGCAAACTGTTAGGGGATCATCTACCTAGGTTGGACACAGCACGAGGGGAAATTTTGATTCTCTGGGATTCTTAGACTAGTGAGTGTGTGTTGGTTTAGTTTTTGTAAAATTGCTTTTGGTAAAACTGATCTGGTTAGGATTGATTTTGAAGTGATTTGTGTTTGTTATGCTTATTTGAAAAGTGATTTTAACTTCATTGATTTGAAGTACTCTTAAAAATAATTCAATTTTGCTTTTGGTAGAATTAATTTTAGAAGCTAGAATTGATTTTAAAATAATGAAACCAGATAAAACATCACAAAATTGGTTGAGCTTTTGAAATTAATTTTGACACATATAGGTAGTGTGTTTTAGCAATCTCTTTTCCGATTTAAATTATCTGTCATTTTGGCAAGTACATAGATATGAATGAAGGACCTTAAAATTTAGAGTAGTTTATAAATTAAATTTATCAAATTAACCTTATTTAATTTTAACTCTTACTCTTTAGTTGTATTAATACAACTTTTAACCTTCGTTATGTAAATTAATGTTATTTCAATTTCCTAGGTCTCTATTAGAAATATAATTGGAAGTTTAATGATAAATTTTACATAAAAAGTGGGAGTATAAGGCAGGCTGTGTAGATGTGAATTACAAAATGAGGATATTAATTCAATTTATGGTATCGAATTATAAAAAAAAAACATGCCATGTGAGGGTCATGTGAGCGTTCAATTAATTTGCATTATGCTAGACTCGTTAATATTTTAAAATCAATTCCAATGGATTTGACAGAGTTTTGTTATATGCAAAACAATGTCTGCACCAAAGAAACATTTGGAATAATTTTTGACATGGTTTAAAACATGATTCAAAATTGATATATGGGCCCATTTTTAACATTCATGAGCTTAATTGCTTTTTTAACTAATTTCAAATACTGCAAATAGCGATAAATTAGAGGCAAGGAATAAAAAAAATATATTTAGGGGTTTTGAAAAAGTTTCAAACTGTAGAACTGAATAATCACTGCAACAAATTTGGTCATGACGACGTTTTTATTATAATAAATTTGACTTATGGTTACTTTTTTTAATTAATTATACTTTAAAAACGTGTCTTAGGGAATACTTTAATTTACAAAAATGACAATTTATAATAGTTCAAGCTACCCTCAATTTGACAATATTGTAAAATGTGACATCTCAACTTTAAAAGTATAACATTTTTTATAATATAGTATGAAATTAAGACCGCATGTTTTGTAGATTCATAAATTGAGTGTGGCATAAAGTATTGAGGTTTGGGTTTAGGGTTAAGGGTGATTAATAAAAAATATGATCTTAAGTGAATTGCAATGAATTGAATAATTAAAAGGAAGTTAGAAGGACATCACTAAGATTGGTTAGTGATTAGTGACAGAGGGATTGGAAATTGGGTAACTTGCATGAGGTTGTAAGTTTAAACTAGGTAGCCACATAATAATGCAAAGAGTCTTATAAAATTATTTATTTGTCTCTACTTATTAACTTAAGTTTTGAGATAGATGATTATTGATAAATAATAATAAGAAAAAAAGTATTTCTAACCATGTATGCATAGACTCTCTAAGAATATGTTTACGAGTTGTAGAAAACATAATTAAGTCCCTTAAACATTTTCTTTCACTCCAAAATCTAACTCGCACTGACACCTTAAATGATGGATGCTATATATCATGCTAAGGTGCCAACGTTGGTATCCACAACCAGAAAAGGTGGTGGGGACTGGGGAATCCATATCCCTTTTGTACTTTTTGTTTCATTGCAATGTGGGATAATATGATTCATTTCCTGCACAGTTGGGGTTGGAAATAAAGCAAAGTCGCCATCTGTTGGAATAATCCTATTACCCAATCACAATACTACCATAGCCTACACCCACGGTCCCATTCCCCTTCATCACATGTTCACACATGTTCACTTGTTCATGCTATACTAGTACTAAAACCATGTTCATTCAACTTAACCACATAATGCATATCTTAATTTGATGCAATGTTATATGGTCAACCCCACATAAATACACTTGTTGATGTTAAAACTCTTGAAATTGACTAGAGAATAGTGGTGCAACTTCAACTGTTATGAATGTGACGAGTGCTTGGAGGTTTTGTATACACCAAGAACCCAATTAAATGTGAGGGAGTGTCAAGTGTGTATGATGATATGAACGACGTGAAGAAGAAAATAGATAAAAAGGAGGCAATTGGCGAAACCCCTTTTATGTGTATACTGGCTACAACTCACTCAGTCTATTTCCTAATTAATTCTACGTCTCTCTCTAAACGGTCTCCATCTGCTCTTTGGACCTTTTTCGAGAGGCACGTGAAGGGGGGTGATCTCTATCTTAACAAGTTACACGTGACCACATACCCCTCTCTATATTTTTAATATTTTTAAGGGCGAGAACTTACATAGTGATCCAATCAAATTTTAAAGAATATATTTTAATTTGAAGTTGAATGGTGTGGAACAGTAATGTGTATTTGTTGACCGTGAATGTTAAAACTTGGAATACCTGTCTTCCAGTACAATATAAGTATTTGACCAATGTTCAGCTGTTTGGGTTGCGTGGATGTGTAGCTTTGCATTCAATGTGGTTGTTGACGGTGCTCGATCTCTCTCTCCACTGTTGGCTAAGGTTAATAGTGAATAAAGAGGAGTGCAATGCAGGTGAATAATTTAATTAAGAGGAGCGTAATATGGTTGAATATGGTTAATTGATATATAATGTATGATGTTTGGACAAGAGTGTGTGTACGTATACGTACCTTAGTTAATTCCTTTTTAAAAAAAAGTTTGGACAAAGGTTAGTTATTCATGTCAAGATCAACTAGGAGTCTAAAGTGATCAATCATTTGGATAAGACAAGCTGCGATCATTTTTGTTTTAACTAACAAGTGAAAACATTTCATTAAAAAAGTAAATTACATTAAATGCATTATAAATTTTTTACTTTAGATTCTTGTAATAACAAGTGTGTCCTTATACAACTGGTTAACAAAATCCTTATCATTATAATAAATTAAAATTAATGTACTCGGATGAAGTGGTTGGCGAGTCGATGGCAAGCAAGGATGGGCGATAAAAAAAAACAAGCGGCAAATGACAAGTGATTGGTCGTCCAGGTGATGGGTGAGTTGTGAGCTACGAGTAAACTTGGCGAAGGAAGTCAAGAAATAGGAAAGATATTGAATTTAAGAACTCTTAAATCATAAGAAATTGAAATCTACAGTTTTTTTAAACTTTAAAAATATCTCATGAAAAAATTTTAGAATTTTAGAATTCTTTTATATTAGTATTCAAATAAAGAAATAAAGAATTTTTATATTAAATCAATTGAAATCTCCTCAACAAATAGATTACCTTTTGACAAATCCTCCATCTAGACATATCAATATTAATTCTAGAAGTAATAATATATCTTTGAAAAGTTAGCTAGAAAACTGCTAGCAATTCAATAATTAATTAGTGATTATCATTGGTTAATAATTTTTTTCTTGTCAATTAATGGAATAGTGAAAACTAGCGTAACAAGTTTCAAGTTAGAGAGATTATCTTAAAAGGATTTGATGGACGGCGGAGGCTTGAGTGGAGAGAAGCAGATGGCAGAGCTGGTGAAGGTGGGATTTGAGGAGGTGGTGGGCGGTGGTGTTGAACTGATGATGTTGATTGTTGAAGAGGGAGTAGTGGGTTTCTTATTTTAGCTAAACAATATTTTAAATGTTAGGAACAATGTGTTTAAATTTGAGTCGTTGAGATGTTTCTAATAGTAATGAATGGTGGGGATCCTCTCAACATATCACTCTCCTTTTCTCCATTAAAAGGAGAGGATACCAATCCTATACCATGTATCTCGTCAAAAGATAAATGCTCATATTATAAAATATATTGTATCAACTCACTATATTATTTATTAATGGATTAGATCTTAATAAAATGAGAGTTTTGTTAAAATCTCATTTAATGATAAATAGTAATATGCACGTTGATATAGTACTTCATACAAAATAATTTTTTTTTTTATGATAAACAAAATTTTATTTATAAGAAAACTTAACGACTCTTGCAAATTAAAAAAATATATTAGCTCTAATGTAAATAATAAGTTAAAATATTCTGCATTTTAAACTAACTCGGTTTGTAACTCTGTTCCTTGCTTGAAGGTTATTTATGTCTAAGCATCTTTCACATCGGATACCAACACAAAAAACATAGTTGGAAGAATGTATTACATCTCTTTTAGCTATAGATCCGATCATTTATCATTTGTAACACCCTACAAAAGAAACAACTACAAAGGGACAAATAAAAACATGAGGCACGTTGTTTCAAGAAACGACGAATCCAAATACCTATATTCAAGATCTAATAGATCTAAGCCTTTTATTCAATAAAAACTTAAGAAATGAATAAAAAAATGATAAGGTTGTCATTGAAAAATGGAGTCCTGCTACACATATACCTAAAAACAT
The DNA here is from genome assembly GCA_003254905.1 of Nissolia schottii. Classification (NCBI taxonomy): domain Eukaryota; kingdom Viridiplantae; phylum Streptophyta; class Magnoliopsida; order Fabales; family Fabaceae; genus Nissolia; species Nissolia schottii. The sequence continues at coordinate 695,542 of QANU01111459.1, forward strand.
ACACTATACATATACCCCGTACTTATATACATAAAGTTTGTGTTTTAATGCATGTAATATTTGTGTACTTAATTAAATGTTATTGAGAATATCATATACAAGTTTGTAATGTTTGTGCATTCATGAAAATAAAGTTTGTGCATTATTACGTATAATGTTTGTACATTTTTTAAATAAAGTTCAAATTATAAAACATTTTGATAATTTTGTAATGTTTGTGCAATCATACGTGTACAATTTGTGCATTATTATTTATAATTATGAACTATAGGTTTAGGGTGTAGTACAAATAAAGTTTGTGCATGAATGCGCATAAAGTTTATGCTTTAATGTCTTTAAGTTTGTGCTCTATTATAAAAAATCGTATTGTATATGTATGATAATTATTAATTACCTAATTTAAATGATGTATGTATGAGTGTATAAGATTAGGTGTAATTATAAAAGATGATGATTACAACTCCCTCTAGGCTGGTAAATAAAGAACAAAAGAAAAAGAAGAGGGAAAAAGGAAAAATAAGAATAAGGGTTTTCGTAATTTTCAAGGATACAAATAAGTTCAAAGAAGATAAGTGTCTCTTTAAAAATTTATGGCTTCATGATTGTGAGTGTGTAGGATTGCTGAAAAAAATATAAAATGAAAATGTAATGTAGTAATAAAAATAGGGAAGATAGAGTGAGGGGACCCCAGCCAATACAGCTTTCCAAATTGTCCCTACCACTTCCCCTACTGGCCACAGCCACATCTGACTTGCCATCAATGCCCCCAATGCCCATGGATCTTAACTCCCATCCCCCCATTTCTAAACCTCCAAATCTCATTATTTTGAATCCACTTTCACATTTCTCTCTCCCCCTTCCCCTTCCTATAACAGCCCTTTTTTTATTTTCTTCTTAAATGAAAATGAAGCTTCTTCCCTCTCTTCTCAAGAACACAGAAATCAAAAGGTCCTCTTCTTCTTGGCCATGGCCATCTTGCCACCAACCAAGAACCCTCTCTTTCAGAGCCGCCAACAACGACATCATCTTCAAGACCATCAACTCAGCCTACCTTGACGCCACCACGGAAACGCTTGAAACCTCCGACGACTCCAGGATGGCCCACCATCCTCACCACTCCTCAGTGGAAACCGTCATTCGCAGGCTGCGCTCCGACCGCCTCTTCTTCGAGCCGGACGAGACCAGCTCCATATTGGAGTCCAAGACGGCTGCCGCAGCGGCGGAGGCGGAAGCGGAAACGGAAGCAGCAACAATCTCCTCCTCCTTGCCGTTCAAAGACAGCGTGTTGATGTCCATGGACTCACGTGACCCTTGCGCCGATTTCCGGCGGTCCATGGAGGAGATGGTGGAGGCTCACGGCGTCAAAGACTGGGATGGTTTGGAGGAGCTTCTTTGTTGGTACTTGAAGGTGAATGGGAAGAGCAGTCATGGCTACATTGTTGGCGCCTTCGTTGATTTGTTGGTCTCTCTTGCTCTTTCTTCTTCTTCTTCTTCTTCTTCAACAACAACAACAACTATTTCTTCTTCTTCTTCTTCTTCTTCTTTTTCTCCTTCTTCTCCTTTGTCGTTCTATAGTTCTTCTATGTCCTCCTCTTGTAGCACTCGCTGCGTTTCTTGTTTGGAGGCCGAGGAGGAAGAGGAGGCTGATGCTACTACTACTACCACTTCTTCCTCTTTGTCGTTGGAACAAGTTATGGAGGAGATCAAGCATGAACAAGATTATGAGGCTTCGTCCGCTCCTGATGAGATAACTGGCGCTAGACTTGTTTAAACTTGAGAATTCTGTATGCTAAAATGATGGCTGCCGACCTTGCCTAAACTTAGTAAAAAGGATATAAATGGAAATTGTATGTATAACTTGGTGGTTTATGGGTAACATTTTTATTTTATTTTATTTATTTATGGCTTCCATATATGGAGCTGTTTCTGTCTAACACAAGCTGCGTGTGCCTATGTTCATGGAGCTGGGTCACTACTCACACGTGTGGAGGGAATGGAACCGTACGTGCGAGGAGGAATTGAGATTGTCACTTTCTAATATCTTCCTTTACTGCATGGGAAGAAAGACACATAGGAGTGGAAAAGCTCTATTTTTGTCGACTTAATTATATTTATAATTATTATTATCATCATTATTATTATTATTATGGTTACCATTTATGTAAAGAAGTCATTATCTCTTATGAGTGTTATCAATCTGCATACATATAAATGTGGCTAAGTGACAGAACAGTCCTCTATCTCTCTCTATGTATTGCTTTCACTACGATAGACAGTCGCTCTTGTTTCTCAATCAGAACATGGTTTTTCTCAGCAAACATGAAGTTGTTTATGGTAGTTAAAGTCGCAAGAGATATTATTTAATTAGTTGAACAAAAATGTTCAAACCATGAGTTGAACATGGAAAAATAGAGCTCCAACCCAATGCCCTAATCACTATACCACATTGAATCATACTATATATTTGCACACAATAATATATATACGTATATATACATATACACTATTTCATATATGAGCCAAAATTTAATTTTACAAAATAAAATAACTAATCTTAACACTAAATAGAATATTATAACATCTTTAAACTTGTTTCTTTTATTTTTTAAGGTAAAATTTTGAAATGAAAAAAGTTAAAATTCCAAAAAAAATTGTGTTTCTTTTTTCTTTTTTAATTATTTTGCTTTCAAAATTTTTTTCAAATAATTAGGGAAAAATAGATTTTCATTATTTTGAAAACCCATTTAGTTTTGATGAAATATTGGAAACCCAATTAGTTTTGATGAAATATTGTAAAATACAATATGAAATAACATAAAAACAAATTCATTAATTCATTTTTTTTAGCCTATGACCCAATTTGTTGATAATTTTTTATTTCTTTATATTATTATTCAATTAATTATTAAAGTTCAAATATTTTATAGGTATCTATAAAAAATGAAATATGAATGACTCACTCATCTAGTTTTGGGCCATAATCATTATGTAGGAAAGATAGTTGAGTGGTTCCAATGCGATTTTTTTCCCAATTTTTCATCAAAAACAAATTGGGTTTTCGAAATAATGAAAACCTATTTTTCCCTAATTGTTTAGAAAAGAAAATTGAAAGCAAAATAATTGAAAAATAAAAAAGAAACACAATTTTTTGGGATTTTAATTTTTTTCATTCAAAATTTTTTCTTAAAAAAGAAAAAGAAACAAGTGTAAAAATGTTGTAATATTCTATTTAGTGTTAAGATTAGTTATTTCATTTTGTGGAAATAAATTTTGGCTCATATATGAAATAGTATATATGTATATATATTATGGTGTGCAAACAAATAGTAACATTCAATGTTAGTACTGTGGTTAGTACATTGGGTTGGAGCTTCATTATCCCATATTCAACTCATGGTTGTCATTGGTGATTTAAAAAATAATAATAATAAAAAATGTCACGTCGTATAAAATAAGTGTAATTTAGTAATATATTTTAAACTAATAGTATTTTGGTAATATGTTGTATAATCAGTGACATTATAAGAAAAAGTTCTAATAAATGTACAACGTAGTAAGAAGACAACGGGCTTGGATGGTTAGGTTAGTGTGCTTTGCTTCAACGGCATTATGTTCATTTATGACACTTTCCATGCGGGTAACTTGTTGCTGTGGTGTTCCGTAAATGATTAAATTTTGGCATAATTGTGTTAAGTAGAGACAAATTTTGGACATGATGATAAAGCATATACTATAACTTTAATAAATATAGCCATTGATTTTTATTTAATTTTTTTAAATAGTTTTTGTTTGTATTTGAAATCGCTATGATGTGCAACAAAAATTGTACAAGACTGATAATCTTTTACTTGTCAAACATTGTTGACTCTCCATGATTATGGTGGTCTCTCTTAATGTAATCAATCGTCCGACGATGGGTTACGCTAATGAAATAATACATATTACTTATCAGAAAGAAGAAAAAAATGTGCAAGAAATCTTTCTCATGGTTGGTCTCAAAATTTTGTTGAATTTTCATGATATAGATTAGTGACGGTTATGACAGGTTATGATCAGTGATGAGACGGTTCTTATGTAGTCGACCTCACTTGATAGTGAACCTTATTGTTTGTTTGTATATGAAAATTTATTTTTGCATATAATTAATTTGTGTTAAAAAAGTCGGATGTGTTAATTAATTAATGTCTCTAATATATATGTGACTCGAAGAGCTATAATCCAGTGTAGCGTACACACGTGTAGCTGCCTCTCCTGAGGGATTTTCCACCATTGGATACATTGCAATTGGATTCATCAGAGCTGATATGGAGTGAGATCAGAGCCGTTAGTTTTGAATTGGGGCAGTCATTATCAGTTGATGGATACAAATGAAGGGCAGAATTTTGGCGTGGTCCTGCTGAATTCATATCCTGTGCACCTGCAGCAGGCAGAATTATCAATGTTCTTGGACCATAGAGCGTAAAAAAGAAAAAGAAAAAGAAATTATGTTTATCAAATATATATATATATAACCCTAAACCCTATATATATATAACCCTAAACCCTATATATATATATATATATGTGGCATTTACATGTGTGAATTTTGGAATAGAGTTCATGTTTTCGAGAATCTAACATTAGCTGCCTGCAAGATTTAGGAAAAGTACAAAAAACTGCCACTCTCTTTGCAATATAAGCCAAAACTACGTTGTTCAGATTTTAAGTTGTACATTTGAAAAATTTTATATTCTCGCGGTAAATACTAATTATCATACTTTTTCCATTTAACTAATTGGTAGGATATATACCTTATCCCTAATATTTTCATCACCACATAGCATATAATATATAGATACTAAATCGTTGTCATTCCCTTTCAAAGCATCTAGTGGTTGTTGGAAAAAAAAACAAGGGAGGCGACATACATGTTGTTTGAGAGGATGAAGAGAATGTCATGCACTCAATCTATGGTCCCTAATATGAATGAAATTGATTGAAACAATGAAATAATTATCTTTTCCCAAATCGGGCCACTACGAGTCCCTCCATCCCCCTAGAATTATTGAGCTTCATAGATATCTAAGCTTCTTTTATTATTTTTATTATTATGTGCTTTGTTTTCTTTTCTTTCATGTGTAGGTGTTTTTTTTTTTGGGAGGGGGGGGGATGTGAATGGACAATGGAGTTGATTTTGTAGCTCCTAATTTGAATTTTTCTTATACTGAAACCTCTGCAAATTAGACGACAAAGACGCTCCTCTGGAGTTTTAATTAGTTGTTCTTAATTTTAGGAGTTGGACCTTTTTTATATAACAACTTGCCGTGAGCTAGTAAAAGATTCCATGTTGTTCGGTATTATTAAGTGAAATGTCAAGTATAATGTTTAATAATACCTCTAATATCTCATCAAACTCGAATTAGGTAGTTAGAACATCGTAACTCAGATACTCATATATAATATACGTAAGTAAATGGATGTAAAAATCATTTATGTGTCTCAAATCTCAATCCATTAGTTTAAATTATTGAGAAAAATAATTTTCAACATGATATTAAATTTATTTTAACTAAAATGTTTGGAATTCAATTCTTATTAATCCTATTTTTAAAAAATTATTCATGCTTCAAGCTAATAAAATTATTCACATAAAATATTGAAATTGAGTCATAAATTTAAGAGATTTTTACTTATAAAAATATATGGGTTTTTCTCCTCGTTAGAAAAAAAAAGGTACCATATGATTTTCTCTCTCTCTTTCAAAACAAACACAAAAAGGATTTTAATTACTTTATTAAAATGCATTACAATATTACTTGCAAACAAATAAGAATCTTTTCAAAATGATTAAAAAAAATAATAGACGCTATAGATCACTAGACAGTATTTTATAATTTTTATTTATTTATTTATTGTAATACCCAAATTAAAGAGGTTTTTTTAATGATAAATCTTAGAGGTACAGCAGTAACATTTTTCTTTTTCCATTTTTGGTTAATTGGAATTCTGAATGAATATCCTCTTCGATCATCGAACTGAGACAAAGAAAACCGAAGCCTTTGGCTAGACTAATGAGAATAGAGTTGGGACCAATCTTAGTTGGGACCAAATCTAAGAAGTGTAGTAACTAATACTAAATAAATATTAATGTGTTGTTAGGTCCAAACTGATCTCGTGTCCCTTTATGCCATCTCAAGTTGCTTTTTTAAATAATGTAAAACACATTTTTACCAAAGATCAAAATAAGTAGTTTTTTTTAGCATATATAGGAGCCTCGCCTATGATTCTTGTCTGGCACCGAAGCTTCTAAACCTGCACCACTACAATTAAAAAAAAATAAAATAAAAAATCATTTCAAGGCTAGCCAATTAAATATAGGTTCGACCATAACATAATCTACCCCAATAGAGCTAAGCACAAATTTTAATATTGTGTGTCTGGTTTATATGGCTGATAGTGATATCTGAATTGTAAAATAAAACAATCAAGGTGAATCGAAGATAATATGATGATAGTTTATACTAACTTTTTCTAACATTGTTGACCTTCTTAAACCAAAGTTTAAAAGTTTAATTAGTCATCAAACTAGGGAGTATAAGTTATGGGGAGTCATATATATAAGTTAAAATTAAATTAATAGTAGGAGTATATACTCTATTTCCTTTCAGACAAATAAACAGACACACTGCAGGTTTTTACTTGTCTTATAACATGGGGGAAACCAATCCGGGATGCAAACTTTAAGGCCATAATCAATGTTGGTTTACTATAATATTTAGTGAGATAATGACCTAACAATGAGACCCTCATTTTCCGAGAAATTTTAATTTTAATTTCAATTTCTACACCAAACACAACTTGCCCAACTTGGTGATACTCCATAGCACATACCTGTTATCTTGCATTAAATGCACCTCATTGGCCTTTTTTTGTGTTTTTGGAAATTGTGCATCAGATCTTCATTCATTGCATAGTACTGGGTTATTTAAATATATGTGCTAACAAAAAATACAAATATTCATAACCTATACTATTGTAATTTCAACAATTTCAAATAATTCAGAAAGAGTTAATTAAAGCATAAATAAATATGAGAAGTGTGGCTCAGCTGATTGTTTTAACATTACGTAAGCGTGGGTTTGAAGATTTGAAATTTGAACTTAGCATTTCAATTTCAAAGATATTTAATGTTTGCTATAATCAAGCAAACTTTCTCTAGTATTGAACTCAATTTCACTTTCAATAAATGTACTAAAGTGTGCTTGTCATTCCTCAAATAAAATGAGTTTACTTGCACAACTCGTACAAAAATCCAGCATAAGCACTTTCAATTTGAAATTAAAAGTTTTAAATCAATTAATGCTAAACAAAAATACACATCTACAACTAAAGATGAACAACAGCATTAATAAGTGACAGTCTCATATTTCATGAGCATGCAAATTTAATTTTCGCTGTCACGTGAGAATCACATTTACAAATAGTAATCTATAATTGTCTTTGTAAACAATTTCAAATACATGTCTTATTACTGAGATAAAATAACCAAAATCGAATCCAACTAAACTTTTTTTTACTGAAAAAAAGAGAAAACAACAACAGCACGACATAGTTTACGCTATTCTACCTCTTGGGAACCAACTACGTACGGTGCCTCATTTATTCGATCATTTCATCATAATCTGATACTGCAGCTATTGAACTGCTTTATCCTAAATTAGGATTAATTTTAATTTAGTTAAATATGTGCAGATAGAAAAAAAAATGTAGAAATTGAACACTTTGGATTGGTTTCATAACGTTATAGTTTTTTTTATAGAGTTTTTGTGCTCTTTAACTTTTTAAAAGATGTCTCAAAAAGTTATAATAATATTGTTTGATAAAAGAATAAGAAAAAGTTATAAGAGTAGTGTTTAGTAAATATATTATAAATATGATTTTATATCTAAAATTACTATAATAAACATAAACACAAAAAAGAATAATAATAATCATATAATGTTATATTAATATTTTAAAATTTTAAGAGCATAAATGAACTTTAAAAAATTATGCATGAGAGCTCTGATCAAGAATATCTCATGGCTTTTAAAAATTACTAGCAAAAACAGATTTACCTTTTATTTGTCAAATACAAAAAATTAATTTTTATGCTTTTTAAAAGCAGAAACACATCCTCATAAAGCTTTACCCAACCAAACATTCCACTAATATTGACTGACTTACACAATAACACTAATAATATGCCATGCAAAGAGGAGAGGCAGCTAAGTGTCAAAATTGTGAACTGAAGCGGAACACGCAGGTAATGCCCAGAATTAGCATCTTTTAAGAATCTGAATCACATTAGGGACAGTGATCTATCTATCATTCTTTCTTGTGCAAAATAAAAAAAAAGGTTGCAGCTTTGCTAGATAAAGCTAGTGTGATATTTCAATTTTCAATTCGTGCAGATGGAGACCTATGAAGGAGAGTACTCTCAATTTATTAAACGAAATTTACTTGCCTTGAATCCGTACCTACCCAACAACAAAGTTGCAGCTCAAGAAAAATGTGACTCAACAAGCACTCAACTCTAGTAAATTGGCAGCTTTGTGAGATACATTTATAATAAATTTTGGATCCTAACAAAAGTGAAAATTTCTCTCAACTCCATAAGTGACTCCAAGTCACCAACATGAAAATTCAAACACGTTTTCTCATTTCATATTTTTGCTGAGCATTTTCTTGTCTATTTGGGCTTACCCGTCTGCCCAAACAGTATAGAAAGGCCCATTTAAGATGAATTGTGCCCCTCTGAGACTGGATAAATAGTCCAATGGACAAATATGGTTGAACAAAAACAATAGACTGAATAATGGAACGTAGACTTCTTCATTTGTCACGACCAAAAGAAGAAAAATACGTCTACATTTGTGTAACGTGGTTTGTTTTTCTTGTGTCTCTACTCAAACTTTGTTTTTATTGCTTTGTATCCTATTTATGACTGGCAAATTTAGAAAGAAAAAAAAATATTGTCAATTCGTCAAATTCCCAAAGGAGCAGTTTTTCTTGATGGTCTAGTGTCAGTTTATGTATATTTTTATCTTGTAACTTTTTAAAATGTACTGAATGACCTGAATTCGTGTCAACAGAGGGTAATTGAAAGTTGGCTGTTGTTGACTTTGTTGCCTAACCTCTGTTAAAAATAATTACTATCTTTCTTCAATTTTTGGCAGAAACTGACTAGAACTATAATAGCTAAAGCCAAGCCAGATGAGAAGATATTTCTCTTCCCTCATTCAATTGCTCTTCTTTCATATCCCCAGCTTTAGGATCAGAATTGGTTTCATCTACTTGCAATTTGAAACTTCTTGTGCTTCTCATGTTGAAATTCCTAAGTTTTTTTAGTCGCGCTTTCTTACAATCATTATATATATTTTTTGGTTCATATATCAGTACGTTATATATATTTTTTTAAGTTATACTTAATACATATTTGAGATTTTTACTATATACTAAATAAGTATTTTTAAAAAAAACTCTCTGAAGAACACAGCACAAACGTAGCTTGAATGATGAACTCATATTGAATGATGATGTTGACCATATATCAGATTGAATTGTCATCAATAGACAATAGCAGGTATATGTAGTAAGTGTTATTTATCAGCGAAGAGAGTGTAATAGCGTCACATTGATTACTCCCGCCTCCACCATGCCACCATAGTAAGACAATAATCTATGCTTCTAGAACTGGGGAACCAAAAGAAATTAATAAAAATAAGTAAAATAAAATAAAAAGGAAGAAAATATTATAGTATAACCGGATAATGTTTCTATCCTATTCATGTCCTTTGAAAGTGTGTTGTATAGTAGTTTTATACTTGGTACACGTACTAGAAGGCATGTGTATGAATACACATTTGATATTCTTTTTGCCAAACTATATAGACAACGATTACGGCAGAAAGAGATGAATCTTTTTAGCAGGAAGTGTGTGGCAAAATCCAAATGCCAACTCATTGATTTGAATAGATAAATCAGTTGGTAGTTTGCTTTTCTTGTATGGACAAGACCAACTTAAAAACTTTGTTGAGTTCTCACTGTTTGATTGGTCATAACACAAGTTCAAATTCCAGTTAAGGCAACAAATCATGTTAACTCTGGCCTACACAAGTCCAAAGATGTCCCCCACTATCACTTTGTCTAATTCGGATAAAGTTGTAATTATTATGTCTACTAAACAATGCTATAACATGGCTCCACTGTATCAAAAAGCATACATACCGAATAGTATAAGTAAAAGATTGTCACTTAATTTTATCTACTTCTGATGAGGCTTCAAAATCTCAGTTCTAAAACTTCAATTAACATGTTTAAGTATTGCTAATTGATTGATGAAGATAATTGCACAAAATTCAGCATGAGTGAAAACAGGACTTAGAAGCAAAGAACATGTCGATCTATGAGCAGAGCAATTATTGACACAACTTTATCGCATATTGTGGTCTGGATCTTGCTTTGATTGATGGCCCGCATTGTTACTATATTGCAATTGAATATGCCCTTTTGAGTTGACCCATCCCTTGAAAGTAGACCACATAAATCCTATTCATGCTCATTATGAATCTCATTTTTCTTAAGAGTACAGAGACAGGCAGAGGGAGTAAAAGCGTTATGGGGTTTCTTTTGTTACTTATAAGATTGAACATCCTCAGACAAGTGCATCTAAAAAAAATCTGCATGTATGCTTTTTTTCCCCCTTGTGTTTATCAGTTCTGAACGGGCAATGAATAATGATAAAGCAAAATTGCACCTTAGGAAATAGGAACTTCCACTCTCGAGTTTTTCCCAGACATGATTATCATTATCACATGCATTTTCCATAATTTGGAACATTGTTGGTTGTTTTGTTAGATAGCTCTCTAAAAACTATTTGAAATATACAATTTTAGGGTCTGTTTTAAATGTACTTTGCCAAGATACGTCTATAATTTTTTTTTCCGATTCAAATATTGTAACACAGTCTCTATTCGTCTAATAATCAAGGTATATATATCATTTATAGATCCAACTAGTTGATAGCAATCACTCTCTTTTCAAAAGTATTTGTGCACCTTTCAAACTTCAATCTAAAACAAGCACCGATTATATTAAACTCGCATAAGAATTATGATATGTGAAAAAAGATCGTTTAAAGTGAAAATCTCATTGTAGAGAGATTTTAGAGGAGAAAGCGAGAAGTTTATATATATAGATCAATAAAGTAAATTTTTCGTATGGATCCCATTTTATTTATCTAAAAATGTGAACCCTCATTTTTTTTCCTTTAAAATGAGATTTTACTTTCACTTTAAAGTCCCAAATCCATGATATATGTATATACTTGTGTGGAAAAGGTGTGTGTGTGTGTTTTGGGGGGGGAGGGGGGGTTGGATTTCATTCTTGTGATACCTTGTGTTAAGCGAACTCCAGCAACAAGCAAGGGATCTCTTGGTCATTTAATTTAGGTTCAAGATAGCGAGATAGTGACTCCATCAAGTAATCTAATCTGATTGTTAAGTACTAGTGAAGAAAATAAATGCATTCTGTGCCAGATTTAAATGCTTGCTGACCTTTATCACCCGTTGGAACCTACCTCCCTTGAGAGGTTTAAATACAAATTAAAGCTGCCTGCAGCCATGTATTATCAATGCCTAAATTAATTAGAACTAAATGCATGGACTATCGTAATGGACGGGAGCTGAACTGAAAATTGGAAAAAAAAAAATTATATAGGCACTTCAACAGTAGCAACCAGCAAGTATAGTACAACTGGCAAGTATATAATAATATAATACAAAAAACAAAGAAGAGAACTTTAATACCAACATTGGAAAATGCACTCAAGTCAGTGACGAAAGTTTCTATTCTCATCTCATCTCTCATCGAAATTGAAGCACTAAAACCAATTGGTCCCTCGTTCCACAGAACAATCTTATTATTATAATTCAAATCCCTATGCCTAATTTTCCCCACCACCATCGCCATACCACTCAAAACTTTGCAAGTAATGTTGACTAAATCTCACTTGCCCAACGCAAACTCTGGGGACCATATACCCATTTTTTGGATAGGGCCATCCGTAGTGTACAACTGAATACTTAAAGCAAAAGCAAAAGCAACGCAGCATAGTCCATGACAAGCAGTGATAACCTGCGGTAACTATTTCCAATGAACTATGATATGAGGCGTTTTAACTTCGTAGCTTAAGTAAAGAAGAAGAAGAACTAATTCAACTTTGCTTAACAATAATGAAAAAGATTCAAAACCATTTCTTAGTAATTTGATCATATTACAGGAGAAATATTTCTCTCAAAAGAAAGTTAATACAAACAGCAGTTCCCCTTTTACATTTAGATGATCAAAATGTGTGCTATCAATACAATGCTACCAACTTGGGAAAATGTAGTTTCACAAGGAAAAAAAAATTGTACAAAACCCTCAAAGGATGAGGTGGTAGAGGGTAATATTCATCTCCTATCAACAAACTTTTTCACCCTTCACAGAGAGTTGTGTACAATTCTTTTTTTCAATGAAGACAACGTTTCCCTAGCAACTTAACTAACAGAGCACGAAACAAAAGTTACTAGATTTAAATTTGGCCTATGACAGAGAACTTAGCACAGTTTCAGCTACTACTATACACAACTTTGCTAATTATGCTAAACCATGACATGACCCCACGTGGAGGAGTAGTTAGAAGTGATGACGTGGCTTACGGGTGAAGTGAAAGGTGGAGGTTGAATCGGACCTAATAGAGAAGACCCCATTCCAGATCTCAGTGAAAGCTCTGACTATAACACCATGGTGGTAAGGAGAATTCAGCTGGAGGAAGCAGTTCAGAAGCTCCCTGAGATCATCCTTTGAGTATATCTCATTCTCCAATATCATCTGCAGCATGGAGTGCCTGAAATCCAAGTAAGGGTCATCTGAGTCTTTCTCCACCGCCACCCCTTCTCCCCCCGCTCTGCCCAACCCTCCCACTTTCCAAGGTGAGGAGGAGTCCGTGTTGTAGCAAGAAGGGGAGAATGTGGTGGCTGTGGTGTTTGTTGTTGGGGTGGTGCTGCTTGTGGCAGTGTCATATTTGTCTTCACCCCAAGTGGTTAAAGAAGAGTGGTGGCTGTTAAGCTTGTGTTTTTGGTGTGTGGGGTTCTTGGGTTTTGGCTTTGGGTGGAATATGCGGCTGAGTTTTGGTCTTCTGCAGCTGCCACAGCCTAGTTTCACGGACACTCTGTTCACAAGAAGCTTCTTTCTGCTGCTGGAGCTAGACATGGCTGGCTGTGTCTATGTTTTTCTGTGTGACTTTAGAAGAAAAGAACGTGGGAAAAGGAAAGGAAAATGGGAAGAAGTTTTTTTGCCCAGAGTCAAAGGGTTCTTGTTTGTTGTTTGCTTTGGAAAGAGGCTTTGTTATTTATGGGGGGTGACTTTGAGATGAGGACTAAGGTTTAATGAGAAGGGGGTGTTAGTTTTGCATGTGACCCCATGAGGTCCCTACATACATCATTGTATGTGATATTCCACAAATTTTTGTTTGATTTTAGAGTAAAAAATAAAATCTTTTATTCTCTATTTATTATTTATTGACATTTATCATTTATTATAAAACAAAATTTTAATAAAAGTCTGCACGTTAAAGAAATTTCATTTAATGATGAATATGTGTGTTAACATCATGTCTCACGTTAAAATACATATAGTTTTTTTTTTCCTTTTGATTATGCTAGTTTAGAAGACATGAATAACTCATATTTCCTAATTCCTAATATATCAAAGAATGAACAGATAAAAGTAAAAGATTGTTCTTGTTATAAGAGTAACTAAAATATTTCTGAATGTCATAACTTGCTTGCTGAACCTTATTGGTCACAGAGTGATCTGGACCGCAGATTTTTATTTTGGATAAACAAAATGTTGATGGAGGAATCTCGAAAATTGGCCATCCGATCACATGTGCATTGAGAATCAGAGCCATTTGAGGTATTGTCCATCCATGGCAAGGGATATTTTAAGTTGGTCATTTTGTCTAGATATGAGATGAAGATTGGGATCATTCAAAGAGAAGAAGTGTGTACTTAACTACGAATTAAATACGAGATTTGCGAGATCCAGCTTAAAGGACAATCAGAAATCAGAAGCTGACATGACAGGGGAGCAAGAATATACGGATTAAAATTTTCATGCATTTTTATAATGTTAAATTTTGTTTGTATATATGTAGGTATACACTTAGTTTAACAATTTTAGGTATGTATTACTCCCTTCGTCCACTTTTGATTATCATTTTTTATTTTTTAGATATATTATTAATTAGATGTATTTAGATAATTACATCCAAATATATTCAATCAACAATATATCTAAAAAATTAAAAATGACAATTAAAAGTAAGCAGTATTTAATTGATCACTTGCACTTTTACACATTCAAATGGCATCATCGAACATAGAAAACATATACAGTCAATTGCACTACTCGATTTTAACCCTACACCGTATAGGATTCAGAACCATATTACAATAGAATAGCATCTTACATGGAGACTAGGAAAATGGATTACCAATTTCGGCCAAGATTTTTTAAAATACGCAGAAAGAAATGAGTGAAAACTAAAGACCGATAATGAAAGCAGAAAATGAGTAATGTTTCCCAAGAATAATGTAAATAAAATGAAATGATACGTAATAAATGATATTATGACATACTTATTCAGTCAATAGTTTAATAATAATGTCACAACAGCAATCACATTTTAACCAAAAAAAAAAAAAATTGGTGTCTAACATTTATATTTTCTAGAAAATTCGGTTCGGTCCATGCCGTGATCGATTCTTTATCCTAAGACATTGAGACAAAACATGTGTTTGTTTCAGCTTAAAAGGTGATTTTTTTATCATAGAATTATAAAAATAAAAAATAAAAATTATCTAAATATAAAGGACCAAAGCGTCCCATAATAAATTTTCTTTATGTGATTTACAATTTCAAATTTTTATCTGGGTTGATGTTAATCAAATTTAGACTGTCATTCGTCAATAACAGAAAAGAAAATTATAAATGAATACATAATTTAATTATTTTTATGACCACGTCTTCCAATATATTTCAATGGCAGAGTTGGGAGCCAAACAAAAGCCAATGACATAACCAACTTGCTATGATCGGATTTCCAACTTGAAAAGCTGAGTAATGTTAAAGGAAGCAACAGAAAATATACTCATCGAGAAATAGTTTGTTGCACCCTAATGACTAGAGCATGCATGAATAACTGCGGAATTAAAAGGGAATTATGTCTACTGATATTAAGAACAATTAAGAAACTCGAAACATTTAGTTCAAGAAACCACCCCAGTAGTCAAGGAGGGCAATTACAACCTTATTTAGATTATTGAGCTTTCCCATAGACTCGTGATTTTGCTAATCCTCATCGTCACGGATTTTACATTTGCCTGCGATGACGTTGTCTTCGTCATTATTATAATTAATATCTTCTACCAGATTCGTGTTCTGGGTCAACATATTATACTAAGCATTTCATTAGACTTAGTGACTAGCTCTCTTTTTGGTACGTGAGATAGATAAACCTATTAATAAATAAAGCTAAATGTGGTGCTTTTTTACCTTAACAATTATATATGTGCCAAAAAAGAACACAATTATGGGTGCAATTTCAGACTAAAAGTAGTGATTAGATATAGTTCATCTCAGTTACTATAATGCACCTCCACTACAACCAACCACGTTTTCATTTTTTGGGTCAGTCCAGCCCAACAAGGGGACTAGGAGGATTATTGGGCTGGCTAGCAAAAAAGGAGGAATGTGGACTAAATGGACTGGCCTACAAAAGGTAAACGGGACCGGAATTAAAATGGATTCCTTAAGCATTTAATCAAAGGTTCAATTTTTAGAAGTGTGTAACAAGAAGGTCTCATGGTCAGAGATATACCCACTTCGGGGAACTTAAACTTTAGGAGGAATTAGCCATTATTTCCAGCCATGGATTACCTTGGTGACGACCCCCAAAAAACAAAACCATTACTAACACTATACCCGGGGCCTAGGGTTAGAATTAACATGGCACCACTGCATCATGCTGACTACAAGCAACTAGTACTAGGCATTCAAAACAGGGGAAGGGAGTGCGGATTCACAGAAAATTAGAGTTGCACTGGCGTTGGTTTTAACATTTTTACTCTTTACAAAATTCTAGATTACAGTTAGCAAAGTTTTACAATTTACTAATGCGACTGGTCCTACTACAACGTTAAAAATGCAGTTTGTTATGATAAAATAGTTAATTAAATAATTTTTTGTTAAAAGAAGTAATAGAAAAATGATACACACAATAGAAACATTGGTAAAGAAATGCAACTTAGCTTTTTACAGCCTTCATTGTTTTAAAGTTAACAGTTGTTTAACCTTTCCTGTGAATAACTAAAGAAAACTGACATAACATAAGCTCATAACAAAAGAGACAGACCTTATTGGTTAGTAGAAGTCGTCTGATTCTTGATTAAGTTTGCCACATGCTGAGCCACCCATAATGAGCCAGCCTCAGTGCAACAGAAACCATGGGTGTGGTTTTCTCGTTCAATAGCGACAGCAATGCCTGGAACCTCCTTTGTAATCTGAGACCAGAAGAAAGTATAAATATTAACCCCAGACAATCAGTGCTCTGCAAATGAGGAAGAAAGCTTAAGAACAATGAAAATTATTGGGGATTGGGGAAGCTCATCAAAGAAGCAGAAGACGGGCATGGCTTGGCTAGGCATTTTAATTAATATTTCATTTAATGTTAACACAGAACAAAAAATTCGTGGAATGCTGAGCCTATTAAGGATGGCACACATTCATATACTTGCATTCAAAAACCCTTATTAGGAATGATTACTGCAAAAAAGACTTTAAAGCATTGAGAACAAGAAAATTTACTTATTGCAAAAACTTCTCTTCCCAAAAGTATAGATATTTTACTAGAAAGCATTTACAATGGATGCAAAATAATTGTTTGCATTGTCAACTTGAAAGATAATCTAAAGTAAAATGAAAGATCCCTTAATAGACAACATTGTCAACTTTCTGTGGCAAATAGTTGTTTGCTTTTAGTTTCTACTATGCTAAAGAGCCATTGATTAACTTTTCCAAACTAAAGAGACAGTTCAGTACTTCAGAACAACAGAGAGAATGGGGTAAAAAACAGAGTGCATTGGGTAAACCTGATAAGCCATGCATTTCCCCCAATTTTAAAGGTTGATCACACCACTCTTGCTTTATTTTGCTATCTGTTTATCACAATACTTTTTGTCCACAACAGACAAGTCAAGAAGAAAAGAAAATTTAATTTCAAAAAGACAAATAAGGGACCACTAAAGGTATGTAATTAAGCGTCATGATTTTTGATACATCTTAAAGTTTAGGGTGAGAAGATCTTCCCTTTCCAAGGCCAAGGCAAACCACCAACCTTAGCAAAGGTTTATAGTGGGATCACACATCAACTACTAATTGGGGATCTTTGGATTCAAACCCAAGTCATGAAATTGTCATGGGCAAAAGGAAGACTAGGTGATCCAACTGCATATATAATCAAGTTATTGCAATTTAGTTTCATACGATAGTTTGAAATACTTTTAGTAAGTTACCTCTTCAAGCAGTTGAAGTGGGCCCCAGTGATCATCAACCCCAAATAAAAATGCAATCTGATCCTTCCTTTCCCTTATAAATGTCCAATCTGGTGTCTCTGAAAACTAACACAGAATGATCAGGTAAGCATGGTTGTAAGTGCAGTTTCAACAGTGTTTAATATAAGCAATACTAAAATGTTATCCAAACTTCCAAGCAGAAGTATCAGCTTGGTATCCCACTGTCCTAATATATAAGAAGGTTGAGTAGAGTCTACCATACTCACAAAGGTAAAATCAAACATAAAGAAATCCAAAACTTGTTATAAAGGACACTTGACCCTCTGGAGGACAGGGGAGTGTACAGGTCAGAGATCACTCGGACCAAGCAACTATGAGTATTAAGACTTAAGAGCCTACTCAGACACTTTAATGATGAAGTTTGAGCATATCATTGAACTTAAATATTGAGCATTTCAGGATACTTTTTCCCTAGGTAACTTGAAGAAACATGCACTCACTCTGAGACAATTTTATTTTCTTTTATTTAGATTTCTTCAACTTATTATATATCAATAAATTGCTGTACCCTTGTACCATTTTCTATAACAGGTCGTATTCTTTCGGGATACTTTTTCCCTAGGTATCTTGAAGAAACATGCACTCACTCTGAGACAATTTTCTTTTCTTTTATTTAGATTTCTTCAACTTATTATATATCAATAAATTGCTGTGCCCTTGTACCATTTTCTGTAACAGGTCATATTTATTCGCATCAATACAAGAATGTTAAGTCCCATGTTCTCATATTGAAGTAGAACGCACAAAAGAATTTCCCCTGATTTTTCTTTTTCTAGAGGTCGGGGTAGATAGATTTGTAATTTAATCCTCGAGAGAAGAAAAATCAATTTGTAACTTGTGAACAAGTACCGACTCAAACTTATCAACAAGGCAATGAGAATATAAAATAATGTTGAATGAAAATAAAAAGTAGTTAACATAGTAAAAAGAAGGGAATTTCTTTTTTATCATAAGTTATAAAAGTTGAAAGTTCTATTCGAAGAAAAGAAGCTACTTTACCTTTCTGAATTCAGTCATGGCCATGTAGAGGACATTCCGCATGGTATGATACTGAGTCATTAAAGTTAGAAAGAGTTAATACAAAAAAGACGCAGATGCAACACCACAGTAAAAAGCTATAAATCAGTATCAATAAAATGTAGGTATATACATTAGCATTCCAAATATAAGTAGATGTCTTAATAATGAAAGAAAGAAAATTGTTTGCAAGCTTAACATTGAAGCCAGTTTAGTCAATCTTTTGCAACAGTAAAACTAACCTGGGACAAATGAGAGCATGCAGCGTCAACAACATTAGCTGACCATGACTTCCCAAGGGATTTTCTGACAATAAACCTCAAAGCCTGGACAGGCAACCAACCTAATGATGCTATCAGGTAACTAAGAGCAGCAGACAGAATTTGGGATCTGAAACACAATGTATTATTAGTAATTTCAAATTCTGTACATATTTTCAAATGAAATTATCATTCACTAGCTTCGATGCTAAATAGTTAGCAATAACAGATACAAATTTACCATTTTATTACTCTGAAGTTTAGGTTCAGATAGAGGTTAAAAAAAATAGTTTTACGTGTAAATTGAACCTCACAAATGTTTTGAATAGTTTGTCAAAATATTGATACATAAACCCATAACGTCATTACTAGCTCATCTCACCTTTAAAAAATTAGGTAATGTCAAAGGGTGACTTTGGGAGGGGGTGAAACTTACTCTGCAATCCTTGCAATAACTATTTGTGTTTCTGACTGTGGGTTTAATGTCAAAAATGGATAAAGTCCAATGCAATACTTCACCTGCAGAGCCCAGGAGAATTGCATGCAGACAATTTATCAAGATCAGAAGTGATGGATAGGTGCCACGATGTGTGTGTGTATAATTACGCAGAGTTCCAATCACCTTCTCTTGGGACCTCTTAAACGTTTCAATAGATATGTATGAACCAATAGAATGGCCAACCTGGTGAGAAAATTCTAAATTAGCTAGCAAAACTTTCACTTCAGTCAACACAGTTAAACTTTATTATGTGCAGAATTACTATTTGATAACACAACTTTTCACTAAAAGAATGTAATTAAATCCTCTACAAATATAGTTATCCGCTTCCCAATTCAAGAGCTACATATGTTATGAAAAAAATGATAAAAATAACTTGCAAGTAACTTTCGCTAAGAACCAGACTCGATTGTTTTAGTTATGATTTTCCAAAATTGTTCTTGTTTAGTGGATAAAAGGGTGTTTGCTGCCGACACATGCACACAAGTATTGAACTCAGTATGTCTATCATTATCCTTCTTCTCAAAGGGGACAGCTCATTGTACATTGTACAGTACACCAAGTATAACCAACTTCCTTTGGTGTTAAGTTCATACAATTGTGCAAATAATAATTTATTTTGAAACTTAAGCAGCAAACAATAACTTATAAATGTCAACGTGACAATAGAGAAGAAAATTGGCGGCACAGATATAAAAAAACCCACCAGTAGTATAGGAATCTCAATGTTATTCAGTTCCTCTCTGATGAAATCAATCTACAAAAACACAACAAAGGTTAAGACTACAAGTCTACAATTATAATTTACACATCAATACACTGTTAAAATGAATTTACCTAAATCAGGAATAAAGTAAGAATGTCAATCATAAAAGCATGGAAGTCAACAAAATGGATACAAATTCAAACCAAAAAAAAGAAAAGAGCAATAGAGTAGTACGGGGTGATTCAAATATAAGGAAATCTCAACATGCCATCCCAAAAGTAGTACTGCGGGTTATTACTGGAAGAAACAATTCCAGGATAATAATTCTTGTTTCTGGTCAATAGCTAAAGCTCACACTACAGTATTAAATTAAAGTCTAACTACTCAATTCTACCACTGGTTTCATATGATCCAACAATTCATGAAAAAATAAATAACATTCCACAGATGATTTAGGGCAGGAAGGACTTCTCAGTTCTCACAGCAGTGACAGCCAATTAAAACCAAGTTGCAAATGAATATTGAAGCAAACCATTTGTCAATCTGCCTTACACTAAAACCGGTCAATAATCTGTGAAGATCAAAATAGCAAGCATTAATTACCTTATGATCGATTTGTTCATCTAACGAGAATAACCGTCCCTGCTCCCAATCCTAGCACAAAAAACAAACTGTGTAATGAGAAATACTGATGCCACCGACGCGGAGGCAAATCAAAGCAAGCAAAATGCACATACCTTTCTTGTCTGAGACACATGGCCAATAGCTGATAGATCACACAGAAACACAACTAGTAAGCACTCCCGTCGACCGGAGTTCCATACAATAAGCAACCAGAAAGAAAGAAAGAAAGAGCTGCCATTACTTGCCTGTGACAGAGGCAGTTCCCTCAAGAAGCTCGTATAAAAATTCAACAAAGTCCTTGTAGAACAAAATAACACCTGCAGCAACCAAAGGAACCGAAAACCCACAGCTAAACAAATATAACATGGAAAACCATAAGCAATTAAGCAAGCAAATACACAAGATGAAGCCGCACCTGGATTTCCAGGCACAAACAGAACATGCACAGCTGGAGCATCAGCGTGAATCTCCAATATTTCAGAGGTATGACTAAACAGCAGAAATATCACACATCAATTATAAAATACTAGCTAAATTAACAAATTAATTATCACGAATTCAAGGTCCGAGACAGATAATTACATCGAGGCTACGAATTACATACCCTGAAACATTGCAAAATCGAAAATTAGCGCGCCTTTTAGCCTTTGCAAGCAAATGAGTGTCTACGCCCATGTTCTTATTGAGACAATTTGCGCTAAACCTCGCCCTGTAATACGAAACCCGATTGAATTGTTTGGAAATTTTACAGAATCGGATGAACGAAAGAGCCGAAAGTGTTTGAGGAAGGGAAGGTGTGCGCGTACCTGACCTGGAAGCGGAAGAAGAGAAGAGCAGAGAGTGAGAGGAGAGGTTTCGGGCAGCCAAAGAACTGAGGCGAGGTAGCATTCCGTTGCACCCGAAAACTGATGCCATTAGGACGGCCTAATTCGGGTCATGTTGGCAATAGGCGCAGACCAGACACATGCTGCCTAATTTTAGGTCGCTCTATTTAGTTCCAGTAAGCCAAGGGTGACGCCTAAAGGTTTTTTTTTTTTTTTTGGGTGCTCCTACTCCCAAATCAAAATTTTTGTGTTAGGTAAATAAAAAAGGTTCATCCTAGATTGCTTGGAAGAGTGTTTTTTTTTTTTGAAAGAATCATTTTAGTAGATACGCACCCCGACATCTAAATAAATGTGTAGGTAGTGAGCGGATTGAGGTGAATGATATGTTATTTAGATCTTTTTAATTTGAATCAAACTCTCTTAGAGAGTAAATTAGTTCGGGCTTTAAAATAATGCAAAAAAAATTAAGAAATTTACCTTTTTAACCTTTTCTTTCCTTTTTTTTTAAATCTCTCTTTCTCTTTCTTAAATGAGACATCTCCGTCTCTCTACTTCCCTTCTTCTAACACTGACTCTGACACCAACCCCTCCCACAACTCCATCATACTACCTCTCCCCTCAACTCTACCACACCATCCCTTCTCACACCTATAACACTCAACCCCCAATTCGCTTAGCACCACCACAACTTTCCACCGAAATCTGTGACTGTCCGCTATAGTAGCCCACCTCCATGTCAATGTCTGCCCTCCAACCGATTTCCAGTCCTCTCTTCGTCTTCGCCCCTCACTATTGCCCAATCCTCCAAGTGAGCCTTTTTTTTTTCATATCTGCTTTCCAAATCGTCCGTCACCACCGATCTATCTTGGCAGTGCGTCTGCCCATATCTAACTTGTGTTTCCCACAATAAATTCTTTGGTCCATCCAGATCTGAGCAAACAAGATGTTATATGGTTAGGCGATTGAGAAGTTATGGTTCTTGAAGTATAATTCAAGGTGTCTAATTTTAGTCAAGAACAAAGAACACAACTCTGAGATCTTAAAATCTTGTTTTTGGTTTGATATTTTTTAATAGCAAAATTACTTCCACATAAAAGAAAAAATATTACAAACAATGAATCTAGATTTGGCATGCTATCTGGTTTGTGACTCAAGATCTGGAAGATGATGATGCATGACAATTTTTTTTATTATTTATTTTCTGGTTTTATTTTTTATTTTTAACAGATTGTTCAAAGGTAATGGAGTGTGAAAAATGAACTTGTATTGAAAAGATTGAGAGCAAGGCTCTTATATACACATACATACTAACTTGTGCTACAAGTTACTTTGTAACTAACTTAACTAACTCTTTAATTAACACATGCCAACAGCTCTAACTAACTCCTAACAAAGTTAGTTAGAGATTCTCCTCTATTACCCCCCTCAAACATGGCATGGTGTGGACTGAAGATATTGAACATGCCAAGTTTGGGGTGTAAAAACTCAAAGACAGTGGGAGGGACAAGCTTTGTTATCAAGTCTGCAAGCTGTAATTTGGAGGCTATGGGAAGAAGCTTGATCAGGCCACTATGAACCTTTTCTCGAACAATGTGGCAGTCAAGCTCTATGTGCTTGATGCGTTCATGAAATGTTGGATTGTGTGCTATCTACATAGCTGACTGATTGTCATAGAAAATGGTTGCGGCATGATCTGTGATGATGCCAAAATCTGATAAGAGGTAAGAGATCCATTACAGCTCGCAAGTGACAGCGGGAGGGCTCTATACTCTGCCTCACAAGACGACCTGGATACAATGGATTGCTTCTTGGATTTCCAACTCAACAAAGAATCACCAAGGAAAACACAGAAGCCAGTGGTGTTGCGTTCGGTGTCAGGGCATCCAGTCCAGTCTGCATCACAAAACATTTTCAGTTGCAATTCAGAGGAGCATGGGAAGAACAGACCCAGTGCAGGATCAGATTTGATAAACCTGAGGACCCTTAGTGCTGCTGAGTGGTGGACATCAGTGGGATTGGCCATAAATTGAGCCAAATGGTTAACAGAGAATGAAAGATCAGGTCGTGTAGTTGTCACGTAGATTAGTCTGCCAATCAATCGCTTATATTCAGCAAGATCAGCTAGAGGAATGCCCTCATTCTTGGATAATCTCTGAGAAGCAACCATGGGAGTGTGTAACGGCTTACAGCCAAGCATGCCAGCATCAGATAGAATCTCCAGGGCATATTTTCTTTGACAGACAGATATGCCTTGGCTGGATCGAGCCACGTCGAGTCCAAGGAAAAATTTTAAGTCTCCCAGGTCCTTGATCTGAAAGCTTGTGTCCAAGAATGATTTGATGGATTCAATTTCTGACAAACATTCCCCAGCTAAAATTACATCATCCACATAGACAAGTAGGATTGTGAATGAGCAATCTGTAATCTTGAGGAAAAGGGAGTGGTCAGACTGAGATTGTGAGAATCCAAGGGTGAGAAGTGCACCTGAGAGCTTGGAAAACCATTGCCTACTTGCCTGCTTTAATCCGTACAATGATTTTAACAGTAGGCAAGCTTGATTAGGCTTTGAGCACTTAAAACCTTGAGGTAGCTTCATGTAGACTTCCTCGTGTAAATCACCACGAAGGAAGGCATTATTTACATCTAGTAGCTGTAAATGCCATCCTTTGATAGCTGTTAAGGCTAACAGCAACATAACTATTGTCATTTTGGCAACCGAGCTAAAGGTTTCCATGTAGTCAATGCCATGTGTTTGGGTGTAGCCTTTGGCAACCAACCTGGCCTTATACCTTTCAATTGAACCATCAGCCTTAAGTTTTATCCTATACACCCATTTGCAACCAATGGGGGTTTTCCCTTCTGGTAAATCAACCAAATTCCAGGTTAAATTCTATTCAAGGGCTAAAATTTCAGCAGCCATGGCATCCCTCCAACATTGATCCTTGACAGCAGCACTATATGAAGTTGGCTCAACTAAGGTAGTCATAGCCAAGGCATAGGATTTGTGAGTGTTGGAGAGGTTATTATATGATAAGACAGATTGCAAGGGGTGATTGGTAGAAGAAACAGCAGCAGCAGGGTTAGAGTTCTTTACCAAGTTACAGTGATAATCCTGCAAATAGGATGGGAGGTGCCTTGTCCTTGTTGATCTTCTAGTGAAAGTTGCTGCATCAGGTTCATGTTCAACATTGACAGCAACATCAAGGACATGTTCAGCATTATCAGTATGCATAGGTGCATGATAGGTGTATTTTGTACCTTATTTTATTATTCTATAATTGAACATTGTATACTAAAAATGTGTAATTTTAATGCTTAATTAATATGTTTTGCACATTATCCTCTTTTGTGAGAAATTGAAAAAAATGCAATTTTAAGCACTACTTTATCTTAGAATTTAATGTGTAGATTNGTGAGTTGTCAACTCAGGGATGGGTGCCTCGGTACCACACAAATAGCACATATTGAACATATTGCACATAATATGATGGCATATAGATACATGTGTGTGTGTGTATATATATATATACACTAAAGGAATATGTAACAATTGAGGCAAATATAAAACTGTAGTATGAAAAGAAATGAATAAACTGCATATACTGAACAACTGAGTAAACTGAATAAACCGAATAGTTGAATAATTGTTGGAATGTAAAACTGGCCAATGTATGTATGCCCTTGTCCCTTGTGGAAAGGCACGATTCAAGGGAGCCACAGCTCAACCTTACTTTACCGGGATAAATCTGGGTGGTTCTAGTACGCACGTAACCCCAATATCTTTGAGGTTACGCATACCCTAAGTGTGAGGAGCCTTGCGCTCAAGGGTCTGGTATGGCACGCATGCCAAATCTGAGGAGCCTTGTTCTCATATCTATTTACTGCTGGGTGTAGGCAACGAGGTCATAGAACTTCGTACTATTCTAGATCATCTACCCAAGAATCTACTGTTTGTGAAGTCTTTTAGGGAACTGTCTTTGATTATCCAAGTTGTTAAGGAATAAAGCTACTGATTAATGCAAGTGTGTCCTACTTAGCTAATCTTGTTTATTAGTCCAAACTCAAGGACTAAGGTCCCATACTTAGGATAGGATTCCCAGGTAAGAGAGGTGCATCACAACGGACATCTTAAGTACCAAGTCTTGCCTTAGCCAGAACCTGCCCCTTGTTAGGGTCCATGCCTTAATCGGAGTCTTTATTTAAAGTCTTACTACATAATCCTAATCAGCTAATCTAAGGTATATAATGTCTAAGGGTTTAGGTCTCTATCCTAACATAGCATGACATAACATAGCATAAATATAAACACATGGCATATATATCATATCACATAAGCATGACATCTATTGGACATGTATATGAATAATTAATTAACTACTAGCATGTTATGGCATAACTGACTCTATTGATGACTACTGAAGTGGGACCATTGACGCACTAGGACTGCCACTCACCTAGAATGTTGCGAAACAGAGGAACGCTGACACTAGGGGCTCCTAGCGGCGTGACGTTGGCACTTGGAAAGCCAACCAAAACCACCATCAGAAACCCATAAAATAAATCATTTAANAATTGCAATTTTAATTGGTTCTAATTTCTTCCTTGAGAGACGACCTAGGTTAGCCCCCTTTACCACGTTTTTGGTGTTGATTTAGTTTTATAAATTATTATTTGATTGCGCACTGAAATTAACAGTGTTTTAGTGTGTGTCAGTGCAACAGGCTCAAGGTGATGATGGTGGAAGGTAGGGATGTCATGATCAGAATCAGCATGTGGAACAGCTGCAGGTAAAACAAATTGCTGAGAATCGGAGTCAAAGGAGCAAGTCTGGCCATGATATGGGAAATAATTTTCATAAAAATACACGTTTCTGCTCACAAACAATTCCCTTGATTGTAGGTCATATAATAAGAAACCTTTAGTGCTAATCCTGTAGCCCAAGAACACCCACTTCCTGGCCCTTGAATCTAATTTGGTCCTATGCCTATGCAAAGAATTGGCATAATCTAAACAGCGAAAGACCTTTAAAAAACTCAGGTCAGCCAAGTTGGCATAAAGAACACTGAATGGAGAGTTGTTTGTTGATCCCTTAGTTGGGATCCTGTTAAGTAAAAAACAGGCATGAATGGCAGCAAAGGACCAGAATGAGGAGGTAAGTTGGCTTAAAACAAAAGAGCCCCTTGTGACATTAAGTAAAAGATGGTGTTTCCTTTCGACTACAGTATTTTGTTGCGGTGTCTCCACGCAACTGAGTTGGTGAACAATACCCTTTGAGGCACAAATTCAAGGTCATTATCTAATCTAAGGACCTTGACAGTTTTGCCAAACTGATTAGAAACAAGAATTATGAAATTCTTAAGAGCAGGAGAGGCTTCTGCCTTAGTCTTGAGTAAATACAACCACGTATGCCTGCTGTGATCATCCACAATGGTCAAGAAGTATCTGTGGCCTTGGATGGATGGGGTTGGTACAGGGCCCCATACGTCAGCATGTAGCAAATCAAAGGGAGCAAGGGAAACAGAATTACTGATATTAAAGGGAACAACTTTCTGTTTAAAGAAATGGCATATATCACATGGATTTGTATATTTACAAACAGGAATGAAATTGTACACATCATGTAACTGTTTCATCTTATCTATGCCTATATGACCTAATCGAAAATGCCAAAGGTTAAATTTATTTAGTGAAATTGAATTTACAAATGATGAATCACAACCAGAATTCAGAGAAGGCAAAGGGCTTTCTAGCACATAAAGGCCATCTCTAGCTTTAGCAATGTCAATCTGCCTCAACCTGTGAATGTCCTGAATGAGACAACTATCAGAGAGCACAGTAAGTTTACAATCCAAGTCAGTGCACAAACGTGTGATAGCTATAAGATTGAACTGAAAGTGAGGGAGATACTACACATTGGAAAGGCATAGAAAGGCAGAAAGTTGAACTGTTCCAACATACTTGGAATATAGAACTTGGCCATTAGGTAGATTAATGACTACAAGAGGGGATAATTCTTGATATGATTGAAAGTAAAGCAAGGAGCAACAGATATGATTAGAAGCTCTAGAATTCAGGAGCCAAGGAGTACCAGTGGTAAATGTTAGACCAGAAGTGGCTGAAACAACCATGTTTACTTGAGCAGAAGAGGAACCAGGGCACGGTTTTTGGATCAAAGCTAGAAGGCTTTGGTATTGCTCAGCCGTAAAATTGAAGGCATTAGCAGGAAGAGATTGATTATTATCAGCATCCATAGCAATGACAGCATTGGCATTGGCTTTCTTAGACCGGTATCCAGGGGGTAGCCATGTTTCTTATGGCACTCATCAACCGTATGACCCCGATAACCATAGAAAGAACATTTCTTGCCTCCTGGTTTAGCCTTTCCTTGGTCAAATTGTTGCTTCTTAGCAATATCAGTCACCACAGGTTTAGGAGTAGCATAATTCAGGCTAACTCTGGAATCAGTGGCTTCATATGCCAAATGGCGCTCATGTTGAAGAACCAGTGCAAAAATTAGATTAATAGAAGGAAGATTATCCATCAAAAGTACCTGAGATCGAACCGGATTGAAAGGTTCATTAAGTCCCTTGAGGAATTTGATCGTATGATATGTGTTTATCCTTTTTTTCAGTTCAAGAAACGCCCCACAGGCACATTGAACAGGACATTTGCAGAGTGGCATTGGTTAAAAGACATCGATCTCATCCCATAGAACCTTCAAATCGGTGAAGAACTTGGTGACAGATGAGTCGCCTTGGCGTATGGCAGCGATCTCTTCATACAAGTCTGCTAGACGGAGGAGATCACCTTGAGAGAAGCGTTCTTAGAGCTCGGTCCATACGTCACAGGCTTTGTCAATCCAAAGAATGCTTTGTGCGATGGATGGATCCACTGTACGAATCAGCCACGAAATCACCATGTGGTTACACCGTTCCCACTGACCATACAAAGGGGAAGAAGAACTCGGCATGGTTATAGAACCATCGACAAATTTGATCTTGTTCTTTAAAAGTAAGGCCATGCGCATGGCGCGAGACCAGCTGTGGTAGTTTCCACCATGAAGAAGTGAAGTGACGAGAATCAAGGACGGGTTCTTGTTGGGATGAAGATAGTACAGAGAGCCAGGATCAGAAGAAGGATCCAGTGATGGATTGGAGACGACACCAAAAATCGAATCAGAAGCAGTAGAACCAGTCGCCATGGGAGAAGATGGAGTTCGTCCAGGTGAGAAAACGAAGGAAAGTGCAGGAAAGGAAAAGAAAATGCAAGAAAGATTGCAAATAGAGAGAGACGCTGAAGCAGTATTACTTCTGATTCCATAACAGATTGTTCAGAGGTAATGGAGTGTGAAAAATGAACTTGTATTGAAAAGATTGAAAGCAAGGCTCTTATATACACATACATACTAACTTGTGCTGCAAGTTACTTTGTAACTAACTTAACTAACTCTTTAATTAACACATGCCAACAGCTCTAACTAACTCCTAACAAAGTTAGTTAGAGATTCTCCTCTATTAATTTTATTTATTTGTTGTGGTGGGATAGCTTGGCTTGGTTTAGATTATCCTATTTATGGCTTGGAGCTTTGGGTTGGTAGAAATAATTAAGCGAAGAAGAGTTTAACTTGAACCCAACTGAGCCAGATGTGAAAGATTAATTTTTTTTTTTTTGTTTTCTTGCATCTCTGATCATTTATAAAGCATCAGAGTGACAATGAAAGCTAAAAATGGTGATAGGTGGTGGCTGAAAACTAAATGAGAAGAAAGAAGGGAGGAGGGATAAGAAATCAGGGGGTCGGGCTGATGTCAGAGGAGAGAGGGGTGGAAGAAGATTAAATGTAGTGACTGAGAAAAAAAATTAGAATAATAGTGAAGAGTAAAGTAGTAAATTAATTTAAAATATTATTAAAGTATAAATATAATTTATTATGTAATTATTTTTAACACATAATCTCAATCATCTGATCATATTTAAACAGCTTATAAACAAAGATCAAATTACTTTTTATGAGGGTATGGTCCATTTAAGCCAGAGTCAATATAACCTCTTACTTGTAGCCAAGTTATTCTTTTATATTTGAGTTTATTATGTATTTTGTGACTTGTATGTTAAACTATGTGAGAGAGGTAGTTGGGCAGACCCTAAAAATCACACACTTCATTACAACAGTCAATTCTAATTTATTATTTATCCTCACGTATTAGTATTGATCCTAGAACGACACTGAATGCCCCCCTTGAGCGGGCTCAGACCCTTAATGGGTCGAGAATGGGACGCAGCCCGACGCTGAGATCAATTCGTTGGCCCATTTTGCCTGGGATCTAATCATCATAACACCGTCCATATGGCTATCTAAATAAAAGATATTATACAAAATAGTTCTCTCTTTAAAGAAGGCATCCTATTCATTTCAAAACTTGATGGCCAAGAAATCGTTGACCCAAAATAATGCCTAAATTAAGTTACAGTATGCTGCACTAAACAGTTTTATTATTATTATTATTTTTATCATTAGTATAAGTAAGTCATTTTCACTTTCATCTAAGATTCAATCAACTTAGCCACATTCTCGTTGACATGCAGGACTTGGCTGAATGAAGATCGAAAAATTATTATCTGATTAAAAAATCATCACATCATATTTGAATACAAAATATAATAAGAGTGAATTCTAACATGTGAAATCTAAAAATACCTAGTGGGACTTACAATTGTTAAACATCTTGAATAACACTAGTAAAGGGACACAACAAAGACTATAGAGAAAATACAGAGAATAAGAAATAATAGATTGTATTATGAGAGTTGTGTGTCTTTACATAGGAGGCTGAGCCTATTTATAGGCTGAAGACTCAACGGCCAAAACACAATGGCCAAAAATAAATTACAATCAATTAATAAGACTAAATCAAATCAAATCAATTATGATCATTAACATGAATTATTCTTAACAACAATAAAAATGATATTTTTATCAATATTTTTAAATATGATGTGTTGATTATCTGAGCAGGTAAGAATTTCTCCAAAGCATCATAGCACAACCTTCTCTGAAATTTCTTGGGAAAAGGGAACTTCATATTTGTTTCCCCATTATTCCGACTGATTCCACGCTGTAGAAGTAGAAATTTCATGGGCTTGCTTGCGGCCTCAATCACTTGAATTAATTATTATGCAATCGTATAAGCATCATGTTTCGAAGGCACAAGGAACAAGTCAAATGGCTGAGTGTAAAACAAAACAAATCTTAACAAATCTTTCACGCTATATACAATAATATTGTAACAATATGATCAACTCTTTTTTTTATTATTTAGCATTTTTAAAAAATTGGTTTTTTTTCTTCTCAAAACTAATATTAGATTTGTGAGTTAAAACTGTACATACTACATACTTATTATAGATCACCATACGAAGAAAATGATGAAGTACTGTACATTTATTTTTCTATCTAAATATTATAATTTTTATATTTGAAGAAATTAATTTTTGTTAAATGAATAAATTAATTGTTTTTAAATATATTTAAGTCATTTATAATGATTATATATATGCAATATATCTGATAAAAGATGGTACATTTTTTAAAAAAATTAATATTAAAATTTATGATTTAATTCATTAAAAAATATAAAGAATGTATTATAAAAAGATGACTACTACAATTGATCACAAAAGTGCAAAAGATTAATAACCGCCTAATAAAACCATTAAAGCTTAATTGTAATTATTCTTTTTATTCCCTTTTAGACTATTAATAAAATTTACTATTCGTTCCCACTTCTTCCTTTTCTACATAGAACAAATCACTACCCAGTTCCTTATTGAGAGTGCCATAGTTACTCCAGTAACTCTTATTAATAAAATTTGCTCTTCGTTCCCACTTCTTCCTTTTCTGCATAGAACAAATCACTACCCAGTTCTTTATCGAGAGTGCCATAATCGTTTGTCCCATCTTTTCAAACAATCTTTTGACTTTCGACGACTAATTCCTTTACTTGGAATTTTTCGAGTGGAACAGGTGCTAACTTTGGTCTTTTCAAATATTTAATTAGTTTCTTTGAGTGTGTTTTTATTTAGTACTACTAGGTTAAGTTTAATATAAATTATATAATGATATATGTTACACTTCCGTATTGTGAAACAAATGGAAGTGAGATCACTAACAACCCAAAAAAAATAGAAAAACACGTTATGGCATGTGATGCCGGTAAAAATCAAAGAAAAATATTGTTGCTAATGTATTTCGTCATCATGATATTGAGAAACTATTGAACATATCCATCATGTTTTTCCGAATTAGTTGGCACTTGATTTGATAGACGACATAGTTTTTGTTGGTCACCTTCAGGTTAAGGTATGATAGGTCGCACGTTGGTTGTAGAATGACAACCCTTTTCAGCAGAACGGTATCTACAAATGTCAGCTTCATCACTGGGACAGGGGGGAGAGGATAACTTGCTTGCCCGATCTCACCCAACAAGACAAATTCAACCAATTGGTCAAATTTTGATCAATATTTGACCACCGATATATATAGACTCGTCTTGCTTTTGTCTAATTAGGACTTTTGAGGGAGTAAATTATTCTCATTTCATTTTAATGCAAGTTTATAAGTTCCAAAACCCAAAAATCACTTATTGTTTGGCAATATAATCTTTATTATGAATAAAGAGGTTGAACATGTTTAATTATTTTTTGGTCACAACATTTTGGATCATTATATCCTCTCTCATCTAAAAAAAAAAAACTCTCTATTTTAAGTGTTGACTTTTAAATTTTGTTAATATTTTAATTATTTTAGCTATCCCGCAAATAGGCAATTCTATGGTACCCCAACCCCTCTAATATAATATAACTAAAATAAATGAAGCCTAATTTTTACTACTAATTTATAACAGAGTTGAACAATTTTAACTGAAATAACAGAGTTGAACAATTTTAACTGTCTTTTGATCATATTTTTTGGATTATAATATTTCTCTCTCATCTAAAATGCTCTCCATTTTTTCATTTTAAAATTTTTCCATCCAATTTTCATTTATCTGGTGTCGCACCCCCATTTTCCAGTAACGTGAATGAAAACTACGTATCGTTTTAAGAGCTATTCATATTCAAGTGAATTGTAATTTCAAACAAATTAAGGTTACTTACAACATTTCAAGCAAAGTTTATGAAGAACTTTACATAATTACTAATCTTGACTTCAGAATTATGTAAGCCATCGCTAAAAACTATAATTAATTAAGAGCTGATATGTCAATTAATTAATTAATGCACCATAAAGGGGAGGGATGAATATATAGCCATCAATCATTAAGCTAACTCTATTTAATTAAGAGAAATTTTTATATGTTATTAGAACACATTCAATGTATACTTCAACAACATTATCAATCATTAAAATCTTAGTTTTTTGTATTTTTTAAAACACTAAACCAAAATTAAAGGTTGATAATGCTTTTAAAATATACATTAAATGTGCTATAAGAATATACAATAATTTCTAATTCAATAAATCATAAATGTCAAGGAGAAAAAAAACAAATGAAAAAATAGTTCACATGAGTTGTACTAAGCAAGATTGTTAAGATCGATATTTTATGTAAGATTAGAAAAATAAAATGAAAACGTAAAATGTGAAATTGTAACCCAATTTAAATCATAAAGTCATTTAATTCAACTGATAATAGTGAGATCAACTGATTTCTTTAAAATTATAAAGTCATTAAATTTTAAAATTTTAAATTCAAATCTTAACAATGGTGTGACGAAATAATTCAAAGCTTATATTATATATCTGTCAATGTAATAGTGGTCATATATATGTCGATGAGAACAAAGCTTCGCGGAACTTAACTCATTCATCTGGTCAAATCACTTATTCAATTGCGATATTCATCATATGGCTCATTCTTTTTTCATTTTTAGCAACCCAGGATTGGTTAAAATCATGAATGAAAAGTACTAGGACCATATAATTATGTCAGATTCGTTTGTTACACCTTGCCATTACTAACAAGGCCTAATTGCCATTACGAACCAATGAGGATAAGAACCAGTGAACGGTTTAGGTTTATAAAATTTAGTTGGCTCACCAACCAAACCATCGTTTTTGAACTGGGTGATTATTTCCTCTGTGTAATATTACATATCATAGCAAATGCACACAAATTAAAAAATAATTAATTTGTACATAATTATCCTTCAACAATTAATATAAAAATAAAAAACTCATAATAAATAAGATATAGTTGAAAGAATAATAATTAATATTTTTTAATTTAAATAAATAATGACGAATTTTGGATAAAGTTAAAAGTGACGTGGAGGGAGATAATATTAAATTATTTATAATTAATCATTAACTAATCTGGGCTAACTTCTGCTTCACTTTATTTTTTCTATCTCCGCAGATATTTCCTTCCTTCTTTGGTACATAAAACACAAAATATTCTCTTCCGATTAAAACACAAGTAATCAACACAATTGAGTAACAAATGCGAAATGACGGAAATGGCCCCTTTGTATCATCGCATACGTGTCTAACTGCTAAACGGTGGGATCCGTTCACGCAGAGTCTCAGGCGGTTGCGTATAAAATTGAAGACAAGCGTATGTGCCAAGAAATCCCCCTAAAGTTTTTCCTCATTTATTTCTTATTTTCAAAATATTAACAAGGTTAAAGAAAACAAAATTTGCTTCCTATATATGATAAATAGAGGTAGCCATTTATTTTTTTGTTGTCTCAAATCTAAGAGCTTCTTCTTCATTCATTCATTTTTTGTTCTTCTAGAGGATTAATTAAACCTCAAAGTTGAAAAGTCTCAAGTGGTCCATTTTATTCCTTAGCAGTTGGGGGCACCTCAATTCCGAGACCTGTGCGGTTTGAACTTCGATTTGCCTTTGACTCTGTCAAAGCGTGGGGACTTCAGAACCAAGTCGCGGTGGTTCTATTGGAATTGGATTCGCATAAAAACCACAGGTAATGCTGCTCAAACATTTTTCGTGTCTATTTTGTTTTTCTTATGGAGAAGATTGGCAATCTTGTGCTCCGATCAAAGCTTTGACAAGTCAGAATTCTGTGGATTGATTGATTTTGGTTACAGAGTTTCCGCCGTTGCTTGTTGCTGCAGTGAGAATTTGAGATTTGAAGAAAATGTTAGGGGATTTCATAACTAGGTGTCTTATGTAAGTTCATGTTTTTTTTGTTTTGTGTTTTGTTCTGTTTGTTTAAATCCCTTTATGAATATTCCTTGTATGATCATATTTTTTGTTTCGTTTTGTTTTGTTATCTGACATTCTTCTATTGTATTGGATTGGATTGCAGACTGCTTCTGGGGTATGCATACCCTGGATTTGAATGCTACAAAACTGTGGAGAGGAGGAACAGGGTTGACATCGAGGAACTTCGCTTCTGGTGTCAATATTGGTATGAGAATCATCTATCTTCCCCCTTCTTCAGGCAATAATACAGTTCTGAAATGGTCCTATTTGGCTTTTGATTGGTTGAATGATTGTTATAATTCATGTCAATATGATTACATTATAATTTCAAAAGTTAAGGGTAATAATGTCAGGGTCAGTTATAGACAATAGTGGAGAAGATATGCCTGTACATAATGATTAAGGATTAAAAAAATGAGCCCCTGATAAAAGGGATCTTCTTTTGTAATATTCAATGGGGTGGTTAATGCCTCAATGCCTTGAAAAGCGGCAAAGAGATAACCGTAGCCATGTGAACCATTATGAACGTGTGTAGCATGTTAGGCCCTTACTAGTAGTACAGGTGGTAACTGGTAAGATACCCGTGTCGGGTTAATGAAATCACACTCCACCACAAAGCTGAATTTGTGTCTTGCAAAAAAGTGTTAAGGAATAGGAAAAATGGGGAAAAAGCATGTTTGAGGAATATTATTTTGAGGGCAAAGCGGGGTGCTTATTCAAGAAGTTTTTATCATAGGTATAACCCAAAATAAACTTCATCCAAACACATCTGATAGTGCGATGCTGTATATCCTTTCCGAAATTCATGTTGGAGTATATCATGTATGAACATATCATTGTTCAATTTATGTGTTACCACTTAGCACTTGTAATTTATGTATGTGCATCATCAATTTGCAGGGTCATTGTGGCAATGTTCACGGTACTAGAGAAGTTTGCAGATGTCTTCATTGGATGGTGAGTATTTCACATTTTAATCATTTCTACGTTGTTGAATTTTGATTTTAGATTTTATCATTTGTGCAATAAGTTAACGCCAAACTCTTCTGAAGGCTGCCATTGTACGGAGAGATGAAGCTTGCACTGTTTATCTACTTATGGTATCCCAAGACTAAGGTGTGAGCATAACCATTTCACATATTCATTTTAATGTCTCCAATTAGATATGTTGATATATTAATGTTGGTTAATGCAGGGAACGGGATATGTGTATGATGCTGTGTTGCGGCCTTATGTATCAAGGCATGAAAATGACATAGACAAGAAGTTCCAAGAGTTCAGAGTGAGAGCATGGGACTTGGCCATCTTTTACTGGAAACATTGCACCGAGTTGGGCTCCACTACTTTTTTCCAGGTTTTGGACTACCTGGCTGGTCAGTCTGCAAGATTCTCCAACAAATCCACCACTAAGAATAAGGTGTGAATCAATTTCTTTCCCTTTTATAAACAGTAACACCCCATAAATTCCAACCATTTGATCTTAATAAACAAAACAAAATCAATAGTACCACAACCAAAATGAAATAGTCCCACTCATAAAATATGTGAAGTCAATTATGGTGGAGCCCACCAATCATAGACACTACCCATTTGTGAGTGTAGCTTTCCCAAGACAAAATGTTTAATGTTGATAAATCAAGTTATTTTGACGCTAAAGAGATTGGCATTTTGCCATAACATTACCCTCACCAAAATTGCAAAATGAAAAAGTATTTACACTGTTACATTGATTGCAGAAAAAGGGCACTGAGGGTCAAACTCGTCCAACTCCAAGCGCCCC
This sequence comes from Nissolia schottii, assembly GCA_003254905.1. Lineage (NCBI taxonomy): Eukaryota > Viridiplantae > Streptophyta > Magnoliopsida > Fabales > Fabaceae > Nissolia > Nissolia schottii. Next base: position 732,177 of record QANU01111459.1, read on the forward strand.
ACCATTGCCCTCATTACGTGAAGCTCTCTTTGAAAACAACACTATCCCGGCCCAGAATGGGACCAACTCCCGGCCCGTAAATTTTCGTCTAGACCCCAAGACGGGATATTTGCAAGAAGACGAGGCGTGGGACCCATTCACAGAAGAGGGATACGGCCCAGAGGACCATCGTGGTAAGCCCAATGGAATCGGCGCAAGGCTTAGACACTTGCGTAAGTGATAGGCCCAACTAAAAGCCCAATATGAAACTCTGACAGCTTGTACATAATCTCTCGCGTTAAAGCACAGAAGAAGGAAGCATTGAAAATTGATTGCTGTAATTTTCTGCTTGTAACAAATTTGTAACGAAGATTGCTTCTTTTTCTTCTTTTGAAACAATATCAATTGATTCAATTTATTCTTTTATTGGTTCAAATCACGAGCTAAAAAGCTCAAAAATTCTATACAAAAAAAAGATTATATATATATCCTTTTTTGTTTTATGATGACGTGCTTACTACTTCTTGGCCCCTGAGACTGAGAGCTTGGAGTATTCGGTGCGAGATTCGGGAAAAATACGGGACGAGGAAGCTGAGGCAGGCGGAGGCGGCGGAGACAGAGTGGCAGATGCGGCGGAGGAAGTGAGGGGCGGAGGAGGCGGAGGGGGAGGCGGACATGGGCTGGAGGTAGGCCCAGGCGGCGTGCTTGACGAGGCGGTTGCGGATGGAGATGTCGCTGATGATGGCGGCGGAGGAGGCGGTGGGGGAGTTAACGGCGGCGTTGGGGGAAGGGAGAACGTCTCTGAGGGAAGTGTAAGAGACCAATTCCAAGCTGGAGGTACGGTGGGGGAGGGAGAGTTTTGTGGGCGCAAACAACACCGATGCGGAGACGGTCTTGTGGCGGCGGAGGGCGGCGGTTGAGTCGGCCATGGTAGGGGGAGCAGAGAGTAGTGAGTGTGTTGTTGGCGAGAAACGCGGTGGATGGGATGGAAGTGAGAATGAATGAGAACAAAAAAAATGAAAAATGAATAAAAGTGGGTAGTAATCAAAATAAATAAATAAATAAATAAATAATTTAATAAAACGCGCTCCACATTAGTGCAATTATTTGCCCTCGCTTTTTTGTATTGTCCGTCTCTATCATTTTTCCATAAGCGCAGACTCTTCTTTTTAGTCACGGTTTCAATCCCCAACCATGTGTTATTTTATTTTTTATTCAAATTGCTCAGTATTTACTTCCTTCCTTTTCTGTTTACACGCTTTTTTTAATGAGGTATTCAATACGTTGAGAAATTTATATTTTTTTAAGGTAATAGGAAAATTAAATGCTTCATGTTACAAAACGGATTTTTCACAACTTAACGATGAGCGTTTTGGACCTTTGTTGGGGATGCTTTGTTTTGCTATCTTTTATTCTTTTCACAAAAATGTAGGTAAGTTTAGCATTAGTCATCTTATTAGAAAAACATATATACTTACAAATTATCTAATAAAGTGCTCGTTACATTGACAATAAGAATAAAATTCATGTCTTTTTAATATATGAGTCATTTATTTATTAATTGTGTCAATCATCTCACTATCTTCTATATATTCTTTTGTATTTTTTTTTCCTCAAATGAATATTTACCAACTTTAATTCGTATGTCTTTTTTCTTTTCTTTTTTTTTCCACCAGTCCCTTCGGGGACATCTGATTAAAAAATGTTTTGTTTTCTCACAAAATAGTAAGGTTCATTTGCTTTGTGCGTGATAACTGGATAACTCTAAAGTTCAATGACCAGTTAGAAAGTTCTTTAGCAAAGTTCAACTTAACCATTCTGCTAAATTTCACTTTCTCATTTCGAAATGATAGAATCATCTAGTTCCGTATCCAAATGAAGAGCGATTAATAATGGTTTAGTAGTCAACATCGATCTAACATGGGTCGATAATATCATGTAACCTAACTAAAAGCTAAAGTTAATGAAATGAGGTCTAATCTACGTATTATGATTTAGACCAATATATCTTTAAGGAGGTTGTTGATATCAAACTCTGTTACTAAAAATTTGGTTAATCTAATATAATTTAACTTAGGTCTTTAAAGGAATAGGAATTTCCTTGTGAACATTTTATTTTTATTTTTATTTTATTTATTTATTTTTAAAGCTCGAATTTGAGACCTTTAATTTAATTAATTAGACCAGTGCATTCTTAAGTTGGAATCAGCTCACATTTTGGAATTTATTTTTTAAGTCTAAAAATTAATGGGATTCCAACTAAAAATGTGATTCTATCAAATTATAGGATGGGATAAAGTCCAAATTGAAGCGTAAACTATGTTCGAATAATATTTATTTGTAGTGACTAGTGATAGTCCAGGAGCCTGTGCAAGTTGCAACCATATGGTCCACGTGCAAGTTTCAGTCATGATTAGGGATCTAATTCTAATCTACATGGCTACAATTTCATTTTAAGTTTAGGATTATGATGCAATCCTCGACCTCGCAACCTTATCACGTTGCACTTACTTGAATATTTCGTTGTTGATTAGTGGAGTATTATCATTTTTTTTTGTACGCGAGAAAGGAAAGTAAATGATGATTGATGAGGCTTTAATTGATTTTTAAAAAAAAAACCGTCACGCTCTAATTGTTTATTTGCATGGAAAAGGTAGTCTTCTTGTCGTAAGCAATCATTAATGTTCAAATAACGATAACAAAGCAATATAAAATTTACAACTTACGTGGCTAACCAATATCTCGATGTACGCTTTAATTTTCAATCAACAATATGTTTGTTTAAGTTATAGCGACATTTAAAATAGTAAGAATTGAGCTCAATTTGAACAAGTTTAATTTTACCAAAAAAATAAAGTTAAGGGGAGAAGATGTCTAACTTTTATAAAAAGTATTTAAATTTTATTTTTAAGTAATAAGAGACTCTATGTAGCATTTTTTTTTCCTTTGAGAGAGAAGGAGAAACACATTTTTTTTTAATGGAGAGAAGGAGACACTCATTGAAGGGTAAATTATGTTTAAATATTATTTGAATTAATAGCCGGGACACAATAGGTTTAGCAAAGTAAAACATCGTAGCAGTCCGTTCAATCATCCATTTTGAGTAAACTGTGTATCCATCAAAAACTCATTTCGGGTACAATAAGCTTATGGATGGTGGATACCATAACACCCTCACTGAATCACAACCAGATATTCATTTTGCTTTGGCCACAAAATCATTGGGGTTCGCTTTTGTTGTTGGATGGCCACTAGCGTTGGCCAAGTAAACGTCACTGCATAGGGACAAAGCAAAGTTTGTGACCCTTGTTCCATCTGTGGAATTTAGTATTACGCGGCATCCTTAGCTCAACAGAGTAAACTGGCGTCTGTAATCATGAATGAGAAAAAAATAAAATAAAATGTTCGAGGAGACGGAGGACGGAGCCTGTCTGCGCTGTACTTCACGAACTCCTATCAAATACAGCTTCAAATTAAAGAAAAACGATATATCAACATTTAGCATTAGAAAAACGTTTTGAATTAGTAAATAGATTCGTGCATTTTGCAAGGTAAATGTAAGGTGTTGCTCAACCCCATCCACTACCACAAACAAACGTCACATTGTATTATAAAATCTTAGCATTTGACAGCATGTCAGCATCTTTTAGCCATAATAGAATGAAATTTCTGGTACCGTATCAGGCGTGCACCCAAATTACATGCATACTTAATGTACATCTATTTTCATAGTTACAAACAAGATCTGATGGTCATATAGGAATGAAGTATGTTATTGTGGTCAGTGGTTGAGGTGCACCTAATGTTTGTGCCGGTTACTCCCAACCTGCCGGTGCCACTCACTAGCACCCACCCCAATTCACAGATTCACCCGTGGATCTGTTGCCCAACAGTGGTATATGAGAAAGTGGAAGACCTTCGTCCTTTTCATGGGTCACACAATATTGCTAGAGAGGCAGTGCCCATGGCTACCTGCGCGATGCTGCATCGCAAAGGGAAGGATGAGCCATGGTGGCTCCATGGGTGCCCCTTCTAAAGAGGAATGATGAAAGGGTGGAGAGAGACAGGTAGAGAGGGGAGAGATGAAAAATTCATTTAAAATCAAGGGTGAAATAAGAATTTTATAATTATAACAAATAAAATTTAAAAGGAAAAAACTTGTTATAATCAATTTTTTAAGATGTACATTAAAAGTGTCATGTTTTTAGGTGAACAGGAAAACAGTAACCGAAATTTCTTATGTAATACCCTAAAAAAAAATGAAAGAGAAGTAAAATAATGAGATAATAAATTGCATGAGCTACATCAACAATCACCAAGAAAGCACCTTTCAATCAAAATCACAACCTACAGATGCTTAAGCAAAATTCGAAAATAATGCATCCATGCAAATCAACATCCCTAAACTGACTCAATGCATTTAGAAATTAGATGTGGAAAAAAGTATAATAATTGCATGAGCAATTTGAGATAATCGACATTATTCAACACTGTTCATGAATTTTTTACAAAAACATAAATGAATTTAAGATCGAGGTGATCTCTACCCTAAATAATCAGTAGGCCAAGCAGCTTGTTGGCAACCAGCATCCACATACCTGCTCTCATTTTCAAAAAACGTGGGACTCGTGATGCCAGACATCAAATATAGATAATCATAAGACGAGATAATGAAGATCAAGTCTACCTTGTTTATCGTTTTTCATATAGTAGAAATCAATAATAACTGAAGTACCGCTCTACCTCCTAACAAGCTAAATCCTCCTCCTCCAACATAGTGCACCTACTATAACCAGTTAACTCGTAGAAGGTGGTTGATGTAAATGTATACAGCAACAAACCCCCGCTTGATATTCAACAGCTTCTAACAGCAGCCTCAACATTTACAAGGCCATAAATACTCTATTGAAGCAGCTTTCCTCAATGGCAAATGACTGAAGTCTAACCATACTTCCCTATCCAGCATTGTTAACCAAGTCAGTGCTCACCTGTGAGGAGTTTTGGCTACCGTTGAAGGTGCTTCAGCAAACCCGGATGATGGAGTTTGTGGCCTCGAGATGATTCCAAAGTCAGGATGAAGCATGTCCACCCCATTCCAATCTACACTAGCTGTTTCATTGAATTTAAGGAATTCAATATAATAATACACTACTTTAGTATAAGACAGAAGAAGACAAACGAGGAAGGATAAAAGGAAGACATGAAAAGACGGATACAATCTGTTTTCCACATGTCTGTTATGCTAACTTCAGCATCTGATAGAAGCCAGTAATCTGCCTCTGTCTGAAACCAATAATATCAGCGATGTCAGTGCCAACCTATTCCAATTATCTAAATATTAAATGATGTGTTTTCAACAATAAAACAACAAACAAATGACCTAGAAAGCTGCACCCTCAGAAGATTATCTATACATCTAATGCAGGTGTTTGGTTTTTTAACATCAGATGAGTTGGGGTAATAAGAAAAAAGAAACCCCCCTTGAGTCCAAAAGGGAGTGAAGCGTCATTATATATATGCAAACAACACATAATTGTTGAATCATTGAACTGTAGTCATGATGGAGCCTTTGCACACTAAAAATTAGTTTTCCTATGACACATGAATACCAAAAATCTATATGGCATGCTTACATCAGCAGCTGAAGGAACAATTTTTGTCATGCCCCCAGCAAACTCTTGTGCAGCGTTCAGATCAGAGCAGGCATGAGAAGAGAGTTGAGCTTGAGGTTCCAGGCCTTTATAACTGCATTCAACAGGAATCATTTCTGTTGCTATGTGTTCATTGGACCCTGAACTTGAAGCAAGTGGAAAGCTCATCTCTTCGAATTTCTCTTCAAATTGACTGCAAAAGAGTGCAGATGTTCCAATGATTACATAGAAAATGCAGTATCAATGTATCAGATAAGTTAAATAGAAAACTGATGAACAGAATCCAGCCACCACAACGTATTCAATATGAGATAGGAAATGCAGAAAATCTTGTAATTTCTAAAAGGACAGTGTAAGGAAAAAAGAGTAATACTGTCCAGGCAGTGGTACCTGATAAGGTAGACATCAATGGGACCCATTGTACTTCTAAGAATGACCCTATATCTCCTCTGTGGGTAGTCAACAGCCTGATGGATATAGAAGTAACAATTCTCCATCATGCATTAGAAACACCAGTATAAGAAAATCATGAATCTTCCATCAATTTTTGTCCTAAACTTACTTCCTCAGGTTCAGGGACTTCCAGTGTGGTTCCATGTGGAGCTTTAATTGCTATCAGAGTTTCATTCTGCTTGCAGATAGACAAAAGAGTTATGACTTAATACTCAGCACGAAATGGAGAATGTAGCCATGTTCATAACAACGAATTAACAATTAATAAGATGGGAGTGCAATGCATGAAAAACACACCTGGAATTCAGGAATGACCTTAATATCATCTTCAGTTACAAAAAGCAACCTAAAGAATTGAAAATTGGTATAAATATATCATTAGTGATAACATTTTCTATTACCTTAAGGAAAAAAAAAAACTCACTTCTTATTGTTTTCATCTTCACTCAAAATCCTCAGCCTTTCTTGCATTTCCCTGGTAATAGTAAAGAAGGAAAGTTTAGCAACAGTTAGAAAGTTTAGTAATGAAAGATGACTTTTCTTTCATTAATGCAAAAGAAAGCAACCATATAACCTTATTTGATCATCTAATCTACACTCCTCCAAGGAAAGGTTCTCAACTTCCCCCTGCAAGACAAAGCTACAAGGCTCAGCATAACTTACAATATTCTCTAACATGCTATCAACTCATTCCAGTCATCTTTAATAATTTTTTACCAACAAAGGCTTAGATCAAGTGATTGTTGAGTGATGTCTACAGACGTTATATATGGAAACAAAGATCCATGTCCAAATGTCAAAATGATTGTTCAATAGCAGTTAGTTCTAACTTCCATGTAAGTCAATAGGTTCGTACAAAAAAATAAAAAACTACACCCACACCAAATACCTTCAGAGTAGAGATATCCCCGTCTACCTCACCAGATGTAGAACCGTCAATCCCCCTACATTAGTTATTTCACAAGGATTGATGTAAGAATTGTGCTATAATCTTTTGATCTTATCTTTAAAGGTAAAGACAAGAGAAGCTACATGTACTACACAGAAATTTCAAAATGCAGCACATATTACTTCCAATGTATTCTGTTCTTGATCTTCTTCTCTATGAGACCAATTCCTTCCAGAACATTAGTTATGTCATATATCCTTCTCTTTTGCACCTGCACAAAAAGGAAAATTCAGAATTCATATATGATAGACATGAGAGCATACACCAGATATTCAATCATAATTTTTAAACAAGGACCTCCAAAGTTTCTGCAGCTTTATTTAGGTCAAGATTGCCACCCTCTGCATGCTTGAGCAAATTGACGAATTTTCTTGTCAAGAGACCTGTGAAGTTCTGGTACAATTTTGTCATTCTTTCCTTATGCATTGCAAAGAACTCCAAATAGCTATATCAGGCAATAAAGCGAAATGTAAGTAGAGTAAGATTATTTCCAAAATTACCTAAGGAACTATCATAACGACAGCTGCTAGCAGGCGTAAGGGACGGGGATCCTGCATGTCAATAGAGACTCTGATTAAACTCAATATATTGACCAGAGTATAGCGGAGAAGAAGCAAATCACAATTTGAACAAAAGTTGTTTTTAATCATTAAAAGCTTCTCAAATGGAATAACGGACTTAGTTCAACACTTCAACATGAAAGACAACAGGAAAATTTTCTCACCAGCATCAAAGACGGGTGTCTGCAGACCAGATCTGCCTTCCTTGGAAACCTTTGACTTATTATATGTCCTTCCTCTGGACACAGGGGTTTTGAGAGGACTATTAACTACGTTAGTGTATCCAGGGCTATTACTCTGCTCCAGTGTCTCTCCTTTACTGTCATTCAGTCCTCCACTCTTTCGCTTCATGTACTAATACCACCAGCAGGTTCCAAAAATGATAAGACAACAATAGAAAAGAGACGATGAAAGATAGGCGAGATGAGGGCAAAATAATGCAACAGTCAAACAAGAGTAACAATCTCTTCTTTCTGATGTACAATGACAATATAATGAGACTAACAACATATAAAAACACGTCCACAGAGAATAAAAGGGAACTCAGTCATATGCAAAAGCAATTCAAATCCTTCCCCTAGTAAACAAACCACAGAGAAAATTAACTTCATGAGTATTATCAAGCACTCAGACTAAAATTAACAATGTCACAAATATTAAAAGAATTGCACAGGAAAAACATTGCACTTGACAAGAACAAACTTGTATGCAAGCGCGCACACCAATGAACATATTAGATAAAAAGGAAAAACTCGTTGAGAAGAGAAGAGAAGAGAATTACAAAAGATGGGAGGACAAGAGATCGTCTTTACAAAAAGAGCAAAACAATAAAGACCAACAATGAAGTAATGAAGTAAAGTTTTCTTTCTCTCAAAAAATCTAAGAGGAAAAATCCTCTAAAAAAATTATGAGCTTTATATCCCAATCATTTAACCCTATCCCACAAAACTTGCTTGTATGAGACTTTGTCATTGAATGTGCGGGAGTTGCGTTCTAACCAAATGTGCCACTTGATCTGCCCAAGCAAAGACCTTGCACGAACCTATAACCTCAAAAGTAACCCAAAATGAAGAAAATTCCTTCTCTATCAACCTCTTCCTCCCCAACAATACTACTGCACACAACTACCAAGCTACAGCACAAAGACCAACGTTGACTCAAATGAAATGGGGAATTTGACAACTACGACTGGCACTGAGACCCTAACATTGACGACGTTGGATTAGGGTCTGGATATTAAGAAATAATCTAGACCTTTTTCTCCCGCATGAAAATGAAAAATCAAGATTTCACTCAAATAAGAACAAATCAGAAGCATATGCAGGTTAATCACTCCGATTCAGCTAAAAATTGACAGAAAATTAAAACAATCACAGATTAATAAAATAAATCAAAATTATTCCGAAAACCCCAATTGTCAAACAAACCAAAAATGAATTGCAGAGCCCCAACAAAAAAAGGAAAAGACGCACCGGAGATCGAACAACAACAGCTTCGGCTACTTGATCGGAGGCTCTCCGAGAGTTGGGAGTGGAGAAGCTGCGGTAGTCGTCCGGCGGGGCAAACGGTGGCTTCGTCGAAGCGAAGGTGAGGTGGCGCTTCAGCGGCGGCCGGTTTGAAGTGCCGGAATCTTCTCCTGGCGGTGGTTCCCGCCGGTTCGGGGCTCCGGCGGCGGCGGACATGGAGTAAGGAGCTGGCTGATCGCAACAAAGGCAACAAAAATTTTCGGTTTAGAGTTTAAAGCTGAAAGAGAAAGGGTTGCAAGGATCAGCTAAGAGATCACGAGGATTAGGGTTTCTGGAAGTGAAACTGGGAATTGCAGGGTTTTAGAGAGAGAAAGAGAACGGAGGTTTTAGAGAGAGAAAGTGAGTGGTTTGGAGAAAACGAGGGAAGGAGGGAATTTTGTTTCGGATAGATGTGGAGGGAACCCAACTATCGTTATTTATACATTTGCCCTTGTCTTATGGGATTATTATGAATACTACCCCCGAAGTCCTCCCATTTTCTTTTTCTACTTCCTTACTCTTATGTTTTCAACATTAAAAAATCTGTTCTCATCGTGTTCTGTTGTTTACGTTGCGAAGAATTTGAAGATTAATAATGATCCTCACTGATTGTGAGCAATAATGATCTTTGGAGTTGAGGTATTCTTTTGTCTTTTGAAATATCAAACCAGACCATTCATCAAGTTTAATTGGGTTTGCCGTGAATTATAACTAACTATAATCATTAAGTAGGGAGAACTACGTCTAAATTAAGAAAGTATTTCAAGGGGCAAATGATTATGCGATGGACTGGGACATTGTTAGCCTACGTTGTGCAAGTGTATCCAAAATAAATTATATATATACATATACACACACACATATATATATATATATTCTTTCTTACAGGATATTTACTATTGACATATTCGCGATATAAACTCTGACAAATGCGTAAAAAACTTAGTCACCTATCAATTATACTTGGTTTTGTTAATAATAGATAAATATATTGGGACTATGTAAAATAATACATATCGCAAGTTATTATTACTACCTTCCATTTTTCATATTTTAATATAATTAAATAAAAGGGATTCTCCATGTCCAAAATGTTTCTTCCATTTTTACCTAGTTCAATTTTTCTAAAAGAAAATATTTACTGGTTCTCTATCTCTTATTCGAATCATCATTTCTCATCTCTTACATTATGTTATTCTCACTCTCAATTTTATTTTTTTTTTTACATTTCTATATTCATCTTACCTTTTATTATCAACAACTCATAGAAAAAGGTTAGATTGACAAGCGCAGAGTACTTGTAACCCATTAGCTTTTAATAAAATAATAATAAAAAAAAAATATGTATTGTGTTATGTGTATTTTTTATAAAACAAAATATCAAGTCGTATCTTATTCACACCATGGAATGTGATTTTTATAAAGTTTATATCTCATGTAGCAGTGAATGAAATATAATCCAACACAATATCTTATATAAAATAAATAAACATTACATTTCTCCCAACAATAACATTGAGAATTAGGCTTAAATGTGTCATTTGAGATAAATATATTTTTAGGCAGAAGTTTGAGTTAAAAGAAGATTCAACAAAAAGTTTATTAAACACTTATAAAAGTAATTACAATTTGTGAATTAATAGAAAAATCAATTGATCAAACTCTTAAGTTATAATAATGAGCATGAGGCCATGCTTGTTGACTAAGTTAATGCTCTTTTAATTTGCACTTAGAATCACCTCAAACTAGTTTCTTTTTCATTGCATTGCATTAGTATTTAGACTTCATTATTAGTGGAAATAATTAATCTAGCTTAAGTGATTGTGGATACTCTAACATAGGTTTTTGAGTAATATTTAAAAAACCTAACTTATTAACTTACTTATTAATTTATGCATTTCTATAAACGAGAATTAATGTTTTTTTTTTGGTATTTTGTCCATAATAATATTAAGTATCATTCATAAAAATTGACAGATTAATTAGTTAGATATTTCAAACATTTTTTTTATTTTTCTCTTTCCCAATCTTAAATATGAGACCCTTTAAAAAGATAATGAACTTGATTATCACTCAACCAACTTTGTGACTTAATTTATGCGAACTGAAAATGAAATTGTTGACCAATAATTATAATCATAGTTATCAAAATCTGATATTTTTTGGGTAAAAAAACCCACCATCTGAGAGTTATCACATAGAAACATCACAAGTTGATCATTTTCCCCCCAAACTCCTTTGTAACTCATAATTTTTTTTATAAATGTTATTTTAACACTAAATTTAGTGTCTTTACAAAGTTTTTCCTCATAACACATCATAAAACCCACATACATGTAAGTGCGGGCCTCATAATGTGTTGTAAAAAAAAAAAACACTTAATGTAAACATTAAATTTAATGTTAAAATAACACCCCTCTATTTGAGTAATTCTTATAGTGGAGGTTGGGGTTTGGTAAGATTAAAGTATTAAATTATTATTTTACCCCCATAAACAATGCTTATTTCGTCCACTTTAGATGTCACTTTTGATAAATGTACACAGATTAAAAAAGTAATTAATTTGTACATACTTAAAGAAAACATCAAGTGTTTGGAGTAAATTACTCTTCAATTAGTGAGAAAGATTGGTATGAAAAAATGTAATGCAATTAATACAATAGTAAAAAGACAATAGCTAATATTTTCTTATTATAATCAAATGACAGCTAATTTTGAATAAAGTTTGAGTAAAACATGACATCTAAGAGTGGACGAAGGTAGTATTACTCCAAATAATTTCTTTAAAAATATTAAAGCCTTATTATTATTAGGATTTTGCTAACAAGTGTCTTAAAAATACTTGTTTATGAATCAATAAATAAAAAAGTTTTTTTATTGAAAATGTTGAAATTTGAAGTCTTCTATGCATTGAAAGTATTAGAAGGCTCAAAACATTTCATTTGATGTCCCCTTAACAAGGAGAATTGATCATTTTATGTTTAATTTTGATATGACAAAATCATGTGTGATCTCTTACCATCAATTTAAAATACAAAACTCATACATAACATATGCAATAAAAAAATTAATTATAAAAGATCAAACATAACGTAATCATGTGAAAATTACATATGAAATGATTCACATTCCTTTAACAAGTACCCTTACCAAAATTATTATTATTTCTTATCTATCTATCTATCTATCTATTATTAATGAAAATTGGATAACAAGATTCATAATTGCACAACCATTTGTACATGTGTCACCATTTCATGAAATTTTTTTCCTGCCCAAATGCACCCTATCTTATTCTGCACTAGATTATACTGTATGCGCTAACATTTCTTAAATTTTATCTGTAGCAGTCTTATTTTGTATGTGGAAGAAATGCAAAACAAATAGGATAGAAAAATCTTTTTGGAAACAAAATCCTTTAATTTAAACAAAAAGTTGGATTGTGGTAACTCCAAGCTACAATACACCTTATATCTACATCTCTACAGGCTGTCCACTCAATCCGAAAAGACTATGTATCATGCTTTTGGATATGTGACTGGCTTGCAAATATATGAAGCTTTGAGTGTATTTCAAATTTTGAATTTCAAACAACATACACACTACCTCACCATCTCCATGTTTTTCTTTTCTTTGTTAACTAGCAACCCATAAGAAAAGAGAAGAAAAGGGAAAAAGAGAAAGAAGAAAGGGGCACTGCAACCATTCCCATTTCTATCAGAATTTTTTTCTCCCATTTCTTTTCTATGAAATCATTCCCATTTCCTTACTCTCTGCAATCGTGGGTCTCTCTCCTTGTAGTCTGTCCTCCTCTTCTACCCGTTGGAGTTGATCTTGATTATGAACGCAAAGTCGATTTCCCTTTGTCTTCCCCCCAAAGATCAACCACAAGGTATATATTTTGCCTTTGCTTGCTTCATTTTTTTTCATTTTATTTATTTATTTTTGTTACTTTTGATTCTGTTTGGATTTGTTTCATGATCGGAAGGAGATTGACAAGCGTATGATGCAAGCGACAACGGAGCGGCACAACGGTAGTGACAACGGAGCAGCACGACGCAAGCCCAAACCACCAAAAAGAAGAAGAAGAAAGTCTGGCGAAGACAAGGCTGCGAAAGAGGCAGGGTAACGAAGTTCTACGACGATGGAGGATACCATGAGCAACCACATGCAGAGGACGACGACGAGCATGAATGAGTCTCTCGCTTTATTTGTCTTAGTTGGTCTCTCTCGGTTTCAAGTTAAGTTCTCTCTTTTTCTACCTCTGAGTTCCCCCTTTCTTTTACTTGATGTAAAACATCATTTCCCCATTTTCTCTAATTCAAGGTTTGCACTTGGTTTAGGGTTTACTAATTTAAGGTTGCATTTCAATGTCAGAAAAAGAAAAAAAAGAAAATCAATTTGGAAAGGAAAAATCGAGTAAGTGATGAGCACCAAATGTTTGATAAAAATTCCAAAAGAACTAAAAAATATTCTTTTTTTTTCTTTGAAGTATGTAGCAGAAAGCACAAGCACTAGGTTGCATCTTCTTTTTAGATTTTCCTAGATTTTTTCATTTTGGTCATTGATTTCGACTTAGTTTTATACTGAAGGAATTTGATAACCTGAAGGAAGAACTCATGTGGGAAGGGAGCAGCATTGTCATGCTAAGTATGAATAATCTTATCAATTTTATCTTTTTTCTTTATTGTTTAGGGTTGACATGTAAATAATTATTACGTTTTTCTTTATTGATTCTTCACTGTGTAGGTTCTGATGAGCAAAAATCCCTAGAAGCCTCTATGGCTTGTGTATCTGGGAAACCAATCATGGGCGACAAAAAGCACGACAATTGGAAATTTAGGCTAAAGGTTTGCTATTTTTGCTTACATCAATGATAAAAAAAATATTGTTGTCATACTATATTGAATTACTTTTGCTATGGGTCATTGACATATAAACGATAGAGGCTTATATCTCTTTATCCATTTGCTAAGTAAAGCCATAAAGGCTTCCATTGTGATATTAAACGCCTACACAAATGTTTAATGTGGCATTCATCGATTTGTACTTTTGCCATGATGGCTAGAAAGATGAGATATGATATTTGCCAATACAATCTATATCTTTCCTGTCACATACAAATTACATTATGACCAAACCATTTGGTTTCATAATTTCAAGTACATTTTGAATTTCAAAGATTAATTTATATATAAATATATACTTTGATCTCATTTACCAAAAAAAAAAGATACTTTGATCTAATTTGTGCATGATTTTCAACTTCAGTCCAAGGTGAGTCATCTAACTCTATATTTTGGTTGTTGTTAAATATTTGTTGAAGTCTATATTACCCAACTTGCATCTATTAATGAAATTTCATTGCTTGCAACGTTCAAGAAGGGATGGGAGAGTGAAGTTAGCGTGAAAAAAGTTTTACAACTTAATGAAATTTTTATTAATATATAATGAAGTTCAAGTAAGTTTTACGATTTCTTTTTTAAATCTTACAGCACAACTATGACATGGCTTTATTTGATCTACCCATTTTTAACCTAATATGGAATTGTTGACTTTAATATTTCTGCAGACATCTCATAGAAAGCTTAGAGAGACATGATACACGTAACCAAAGTTGTTGAAACTTGGGTTTGCTGCTCAAATATGTCATGAAAGGTAAGAATGCAACAATAAGTATAGATCTATGTTGTGAAGAAACAATAGCAGTGGGAGAGTAATATATATGTGGTTTTGAGTAGTATGTTTACAATGGAGGTGAGCCTATTTATAGGTCAAAAACCCAACGACCAAAAAAATAAATTACAATCAATCAAATATTTACAAGATTATAATTAAATCAAATCAATCAAATCAAATCATTTACAATCATTAACATATGTTATGACTTTAATGGATTTGCCTCTTTTTTTTCCTTCTAATACTGAGTTGCTTAATTGGTTTTTTTTATGTTGTTACTACATCTTAGGAGGGATAGGTGTACATATGTTTTTCTACATCTTAGATGGTTTGGATTTTTGTTTATTTATGTTGATTCGTGGAGTCAAGTAAATCAACAGCTTCTTACCATTGATTTGTTTATGTTTTTTCTTTTGGTCTAAATTTATATAGAGAAACAAGCGTGTGAGAATGCTATGAGCGAGCCAAACTAAGAAAGCATTTTCCCACTTAGTGAATATGAGATTGAGCTTGAGGAGTATCATGGAGAGATAGAAAGAGTGACAGGATAATGGTTGGGACTTGAAACACTGAGGTGCTGCATTCACTGAAGAAGATCAAATTAAACTGCAATTTACTAATTAATTGTTTAATTGTTTGATAAACTACCTTTCCACAAATATATAGGTTCTAGAAATTCAGGCATCGGTAATGCTGGCTTTGTGTAGATAAATGATTTTATAACTAGATTTTGGATTTTTTTTCATAAATTTTTAATCCTCATTCATTTTTATGGTGTCGTGGATGACAACAACCAGGAATAATTCACTTTAAAATACCTGCAGGATAAGGAACTTGCGTGGGAAATCATTAGCATGTATATGGTTTTCATGGACGCGTTCGTAAGTACAATTTTTGTTGTATTTCTTTCTTTAATTGTGATATATACTACTTTTGAATGAGTACTTTGAGTTTCTTTGATGTGGTTTCATATTATGCCTTCATAGTCTTCATATAAGTTAGAGCCATAACTTAGAAGTATATGTATTAGAGAATGGGTGTTTGTTGAGACTAATTAGGAGATATGAGCCATAGTGATTTTGTCCGCAAATCAAGCAAATCGTGTTTGATGATCTTTTGGAAATAAATAAATATCTATAGTAGTTTGTATGCTTAAAGTTGCAGTAGTTCAAAATTGAGAAGAATGGGACTATTATAAAGGAGGTGGAAGAAATAATACCTTCTTTTGAGGGATTTGAATTGGCTCACTCATGGATAATATGACATAAATGATGGAAGGACTATGCTTAGGGGATATAGATATTGAAGCACAAATCATAATTAGCAGGATACACTTTTATCCTTCATGAAAATCCATTAATTCACTTAAAGTTTAGCACAGTATGTCATGATAAGTAAGAATGCAACAATGGTTGTTCTTATTATAATAGCAATGAGTTCCTTTTTCTAAAAAAAAAAATATATATGGTGTAGTCAACTGAGGGTAGTTGTAAAAGTGATATATAACCAAGTAAAACCAATTTGTTCATTATGATGTAACTGTAATTATAAAGGGTAATTGTGTTGTTTGCTAGCTATTATATTAAACTGTACATGTTTTACACTAATTTACTTGAAAGTCTTCTAATATATAATAAAATTTTTGTCTGAATAGGTTATATAATATTTATTGTACTTCCACAAAATTTAAAGGACACTGCACATGCATAAAATTTGTAGGACAAGTTGATGGCTACTACAAATAAGGTCTTCCTTTTCCAATGTAAGACCTTCTCATAGATTCTATAGTTGAATGAGTAGTTAATCACATATCTTTATAACACAATAGGTGTAACTGATATAACCTTATCTCCAATATTCAATACTAAAGAACTATTCCCCTTTCTTATTTAAATTGGTGGATGAAAAATTTACTAAAATGTATACAATATATGTTACTGATAGATGGATTTTATATCCTATTTTATTATTCTATAATTGAACATTGCATACTAAAAATGTGTGGTTTTAATGCTTAATTAATATGTTAAGCACATTATCCTCTTTTGTGAGAAATTGAGAAAAATACAATTTTAAGCATTATTTTATCTTATAACTTAATATGTAGATTTCTTTTGTTCTTTTTTAGTTTTCTATTTTAATTGCAGAAAATAAATTGTCAAGAAGATCATTGAAGATTTGAAGGAGATTTGATAAGATATAAATTTTGAAGAAGAGATTTGAAGAGAAGATTTGGACCAATAAATGCAAGATTGAATTCAAATTCAAAAAGATTTGGTCAAAGATTTGCTAAGGATGTTTTAACGCTGACTTTGCCATGGATTTTTCGCCATGATATAGATTGAATCTCGATTTGACCTCAACTACAAAGTTGTAGATCTATCTCTTAGCTTTAATTGGAGATTTGAATCACCTCAAGCTCCCAACTATTTGTAAATTTATTCCGTTATTTTATTCAGGTTTTGTTATTTTAATTCTCCACTATTTTCTACCCCCTTCTTCGTATTTATTTATTATGAGCATTTATCATCTACCCATGGAGGAGTAGTTCCTTAATATCTTGCATGCGATAACTCTAGATTAAGATTAATTCGAGGTCTTATGCTTAATGTTTATTCTTGATTTGTTTCGCCCTTGATTAGTAATATAGCGATCACATGTTATTGGTTNTTCTACTCTCTTCTTCGTATTTATTTATTATGAGCATTTATCCTCTACCCATGGAGTAGTAGTTCCTTAGTATCTTGCATGCGGTAACTCTAGATTAAGATTAATTTGAGGTCTTATGCTTAATGTTTATTCTTGATTTGTTTCACCCTTGATTAGTAATATAGCGATCACATGTTATTGGTTAGGGTTAATTCTAGGTTGATAGATGTAACACCCCGCTAACTGCCTACTTCCATGGTAGTAAGCAATACTCACAGGGTTGTTAGCTGTGGTGTCGGGTTACCTTTTGCCCGTATTTTTACGTTTTCAAAATATTGTTTACTTGAACATATGGACTATTTGAAAATCATATGTGTGCTTTATCATTTTATAAACTAGAAGCTGTGCGTGATCAATGAAACATATAACAACAATCGCTAGCGTCTCCCATAAGTTAGGTGGTAACCAAAGTAGAACATGAAGAGTGTACGTATATACAGAAGTACAACCAAGGTCCAACACAGAGTCACACATTGCCTTAGTAATAAATATGTACACAAAATGCATAAAAGTCATAGGTCATTATACAAAACATCTATTGTTCTAGAGTGAACATCGTCACTTGGCCTTGGCACTGGTTGTAGCCCTCCGTCGCCTGCCACGCGTCCCTCTCGTCGATCCATTCGTTGTGCACACCTGGATCCATAACCGAGTGAGGGTGAGAACACTTAGTCCTCAGTGGGGTTCCTTGTCGTTACCTAACGTTCACTTTCTCGGTTATCCTCCAGGCCACTCAGGAGGTCTCTAAGTGATCATGCATACTAGATTTCCTACTGTTTATTATCTTTGGCCTAGGTTCTGAGTAGCTTTATCTACTTTACTAGGTGATCGGGAAACCTAATCTTTCTTTTACTTCTAGGTTGTCGCGCTTTCTAGTCCTGACCGTTATATGCGTACGTAACGTAGTGCGTAGTACACATCTATACTTACACACTAAGTCATTCATCACATATCTCATGCATGCAAAGCTCTCTCACACGTTCTGTCTGTCCACACTTCCTTTGGTGTGTTTTGTCTGTCCATATTTCCTCATACACCCCGAGCCCGTCGACCCACATGACGGTGTACGACCTGCCTTTTCTGCCTGTTTCTCGAGGTAACATGACTCTACCCCATTACTGGGTAGCGAAGGGCCGCCTTCCTTTGGGTTAAGCCGAAAGCGGACCGTTTACCATTTTTTCCTGTCAGTCATTCCTTTTTCTTTCGTACTATTGACCGTCTCTCACTTATCTTTTCTTTAGCAACTTTCCTTTGTTTCCTATGTTTAAGTATGACCTTCGTTAAATATTATGTGGCAATTTCTAGTGATCTATCCTTATGATGCATGATAATAAGACATATAACATAAAACATAACACAGTTATATTTTCCTAACCCCATAACTATTCAAAATCATTTTCACAGTTTAACCTCTATATTTTCACATAATATTTTCGAAATTAGTTTCGCGAATATAAACACATAAAGTAACACAGATATAATTATATTTCTCTAATCTAAAAAATGCCCAAAATCATCTATACCTCATAACAAACATATTTTTCATATAAAATCTATTACGTTATATTCTCATATAAACATACAGAAAACATTATAATAAACCACATAAATAGTGGGTCAATGATTACCCACTTTTTAAGCGTTCTGAAAGCTGCGAGAAAATACTCCCGCAAACCTTGAGATGATCGTGCTATTTTTCCTGAGTCCAACGGCTTAACCGCAAAACGCACGAACGGAACAAAAATAAACTTAGCATTGTCAATTTAGGAGCTTTGGATGCTGCTCTTTGGCCGTGGCATTATAATCTCTATATATAGAAGTCTGAGGCGGCATAAGTAACCGCCTCAGTTAGATATTTTTTTATTTTATTTTATTATTATTTTATTATATACTATTATTATATTATTATTATATATAAATATCTTAGCTAAAAGATAATTCTTAAGGTTTTTTATCTCGTTCTGATCACGTTTGATTGCGTTTTGTTCCTAATTATTAGTGTACGGATGCCCAAAAATATTTGGGACATACCATTGTGATCCATTAATTTTTCTTATTATCCAGTCGAAGAAATTTTGAATTTATTTTCATATTAGTGTATTTTATGGACTCTTTTGAGTCATAATTAAGTTTTAATAATAACCGAAAATCGATTCGGACCTCACAGAACTCCACGAGATCGCAAAATTACTATTTTTAACTAATATTTTAGAGATTAAAGTTGATAATTTGATTTTTCAATCTTATTAATTTATTCTTATTTATTTATTATGTGAAATCTTCTTAAGGAAAAAAATCGGGATGTTACAATAGATCTTGACAATGGTAGGGTTTATTGATTTAGGATTTGGGAACTTTTTGAAGAACTAATTAGATTTAATTAGGTTGTGCAATTGGAACATAATTGATATGAGGTTTAAATGTGGAGATCTTAGTTTTAATTCCTATATTAATAAATGCTTAGGGGATTCACGATCGTAGTCTCTTAAGTAAATTGTGTATTAATTAGATATTTCAACTAATAAACAATATCCCCTTCTATGAATAATTAATTAAGAACCAATGACAATTAATCATTGATCTAGAAACGTCGTATGCAGGATATTGCCTTTTATCATTGTTGACGTATTTTTGTTTTGCTTTCTTTTTATCATTATTCATCAATCCAAACCCCTTCTTTTTTGTACTTATAATTTTAATTAGTTCTAATTGCTTCCTTGACAGATGACTTATGTTAGCCCCCTTTACTACGTTTTTTTTTGGTTAATTTAGTTTTATAAATTTTTATTTGATCATGCACTAAAATTAACGATGATTTAGCGTGTGTCAGTTATAAAGACAAGATTTGTATGGGACAGTTTCTGCTAACAATCTAGTATAAATATATGGTTATTTTAATAGTCATGATATATAAATTACTTTTTAATAGAAATAAGTAGAGGAGAGAAGTTTTAGAATATACTTGGTTAACTCCTTTGTGCTTGCTTTTCACTTATCTCCGTCCTCCACTCTATTATCTTCTTCTTCTTCTTCATCTCTCTCTCTACATTTTCAACCTCACAATCAGCAACAATGGCCTCTGTTTCAGCTTCTGCTGCTCTCATCTCCTCAAACCCTAACTCTCTCTTCTCTCCCAAATTCCCCTCTTCTTCTTCTTCCCCTTCCTCTCTCTCCATCCCCAATTCTTCCAATGCTCTTCGCAAACCCTTACGCACTTCCTTCTCTCCCTCTACTCCTCTCAATTCGCGTTCCCCTTCTTCCCTCCGCCGGAGCTTCATTGTCAAGGCATCTGTAAGATTTTCAAATATACCCTTTTCGTGCTTCACTAATACCTGCATGCTCCAATGTTTTGTTTTACCCCCTTTTTTTTCTGCTTATTTCGATACAAAGTTTATACATGTCGGGATAAATAAATTTATATAATGTTCCATGTTCAACTTTTTGCTGATGTCTGTTTGTTGCTATGTAATTTTGTGTGTGTTTATCTGCTCATCTAGGTATTGTTTTAGACTGAATTGTCTTGTTAGGGGCTTTCACGAGCCTCACTTACAAGCTAAATTTTCTGGGCATTTGAGACTCGAAGTGAACATGAGCTAGCTACATTGATGATTCTGGGTGTGATAATGGTTGAATTAATCTTTGCAGCACTGTATAGCTTATCAAGTGACAAACTGACAAATCTGATTGTTGTTGTTGTTTATGCCTCAAAATGGTATGTGANAGTTATATTTTCCTAACCCCATAACTATTCAAAATCATTTTCACAGTTTAACCTCTATATTTTTACATAATATTTTCGAAATTAGTTTTGCGAATATAAACACATAAAATAACACAGATATAATTATATTTCTCTAATCTCAAAAATGTCTAAATTCATCTATACCTCATAACAAACATATTTTTCATATAAAATCTACTACGTTATATTCTCATATAAACATACAGAAAACATTATAATAAACCACATAAACAGTGAGTCAATGATTACCCACTTTTTAAGCGTTCTGAAAGCTGCGAGAAAAGACTCCCGCAAACCTTGAGATGATCGTGCTATTTTTCCTGAGTCCAACGGTATAACTACAGAGCGCATGAACGGAACAAAAATAAATTTAACAGTGTCAATTTAGGAGCTTTGGATGCTGCTCTTTGGCCGTGGCATTATACATATGTATAATCTCTATATATAGAAGTCTGAGGCGGCATAAGTCACCGCCTCAGTTAAATTTTTTTTATTTTATTTTATTATTATTTTATTATATACTATTATTATATTATTATTATATATAAATATCTTAACTAAAAGATAATCCTTAAGGTTTCTTATCTCGTTCTGATAATGTTTGATCATGTTTTGTTCTTAATTGTTAGTGTGCGGATGCCCAAAAATATTTTGGACATACTGTTGTGATCTATTAATTTTTCTAATTATCCAGTCAAAGAAATTTTGAATTTATTTTCATATTAGTGTATTTTATGGACTTCTTTGAGTCATAATTAAGTTTTAATAATAACTGAAAATCGATTCGGACCTCACAGGACTTTACGAGATCGCAAAATTACTATTTTTATCTAATATTTTAGAGATTAAAGTTGATAATTTGATTTTCCAATCTTATTAATTTTTTATTTATTTATTTATTATGTGAAATCTTCTTAAGGAAAAAAATCGGGATGTTACAATAGATCTTGACGATGGTAGGGTTTATTGATTTAGGATATGAGAACTTTTTGGGGAACTAATTAGATTTAATTAGGTTGTGCAATTGGAACATAATTGATATGGGGTTTAAATGTTGAGATCTTAGTTTTAATTCCTATATTAATAAATGCTTAGGGGATTGACGATCGTAGTCTCTTAAGTAAATTGTGTATTAGTTAAATATTTCAACTAATAAACAACATCCCCTCCTATGAATAATTAATTAGGAACCAATGACAATTAATCATTGATCTAGAAACGTCGTATGTAGGATATTGTCTTTTATCATTGTTGATGTACTTTTGTTTTGCTTTCTTTTTATTTTTATTCATCAATCCAAACCCCCCACTTTTTTGTACTTATAATTTTAATTAGTTCTAATTGCTTTCTTGACAGACGACTTGTGTTAGCCCCTTTTACTACATTTTTTATTAATTTAGTTTTATAAATTATTATTTGATCATGCACTAAAATTAACAATGTTTTAGCGTGTGTCAGTTACAAAAACAAGATTTGTATGGGACAGTTTATGATAACAATCTAGTATAAATATATTGTTATTTTAATAGTCATGATATATAAATTACTTTTTAATAGAAATAAGCAGAGGAGAGAAGTTTTAGAATATACTTGGTTAACTCCTTTGTGCTTGTTTTTCACTTGTCTCCGTCCTCCACTCTATTATCTTCTTCTTCTTCTTCATCTCTCTCTCTCTACATTTTCAACCTCACAATCAGTAACAATGGCCTCTGTTTCAGCTTCTGCTGCTCTCATCTCCTCAAACCCTAACTCTCTCTTCTCTCCCAAATTCCCCTCTTCTTCTTCTTCCCCTTCCTCTCTCTCCATCCCCAATTCTTCCAATGCTCTTCGCAAACCCTTACGCACTTCCTTCTCTCCCTCTACTCCTCTCAATTCGCGTTCCCCTTCTTCCCTCCGCCGGAGCTTCATTGTCAAGGCATCTGTAAGATTTTCAAATATACCCTTTTCGTGCTTCACTAATACCTGCATGCTCCAATGTTTTGTTTTACCCCCTTTTTTTTCTGCTTATTTCGATACAAAGTTTATACATGTCGGGATAAATAAATTTATATAATGTTCCATGTTCAACTTTTTGCTGATGTCTGTTTGTTGCTATGTAATTTTGTGTGTGTTTATCTGCTCATCTAGGTATTGTTTTAGACTGAATTGTCTTGTTAGGGGCTTTCACGAGCCTCACTTACAAGCTAAATTTTCTGGGCATTTGAGACTCGAAGTGAACATGAGCTAGCTACATTGATGATTCTGGGTGTGATAATGGTTGAATTAATCTTTGCAGCACTGTATAGCTTATCAAGTGACAAACTGACAAATCTGATTGTTGTTGTTGTTTATGCCTCAAAATGGTATGTGAATTCTTGATTCTTCCTCCCCAGTGATTATGAGCATCAAGTATTGTAGTATATAGAATGTCTTGTACACGTGTGTGAGAGTATTCTTCACTAACTGTACTCACTTCAATAATGAGACTGAAAACCCTAGCAAGCACATTATTTTTCTCTGGCATGGCCTATGAGTTCAATACAATTTTTTCCTTTTTTTGCAGAGCGAACTTCCATTAGTTGGTAATGTAGCGCCTGATTTTGAAGCAGAGGCTGTTTTTGACCAGGAGTTTGTCAAGGTAGAATTCTGCAGGCCAAAGCAAATATAAACAGACTCAGCCTGTGAAATGCTTTCTCTCTCATTTTTTCTTTACGTATTTATGCCTTTTTCAGGTTAAACTATCTGAATACATTGGGAAGAAATATGTTATCCTCTTTTTCTACCCATTGGACTTCACATTTGTTTGCCCTACAGGTTAGCTAACATCGTACTAACCTATAGTCAGATCAATATTGTTGTGGATGGTTAGCCTTTTTCTTTATTCCCCCTAACATCTATTATGTTTCTACAGAAATCACTGCTTTCAGTGACAGGCATGCAGAATTTGAGGAGCTAAATACAGAGATATTGGGTGTTTCAGTTGACAGTGTGGTGAGTAGGCCCACTTACAGTCTTCACATAGTTGAAGGCCTTAATGGTTTATTTTGTTGAGTGGACATATGACTGAGAGTTCTTACCATACTTGATTGAACTGTATTTTATTTGCCTCTGAAACTTAGAATATATGGAAGAGTATGGTTAGAGGAAATTATTTCATAAAGGAAAAGCAAAATACCTAGCAACATCGTCCAAACTTTAGATAATTGAAACGTGTTGTTCTTGATCTACAGGTGTTATGAGATTATAACATTTATAAAGCATGCATCCCTTGCAGACTTGCACACAAACACAATATTCCCCACATGTACATAATTGCATGCCTGTGAAAATTGTTATACTCTACTACATTCTTTGTGTTCATAGTTACCGTTTTATAGAAAAGGTGCTCCAAATTTTGCTTCTTCTTGAAGAGTGGTGCAATTTTTATTGTTGTAGTTTTCCCACCTAGCATGGGTTCAAACCGATAGAAAGTCAGGCGGCCTTGGCGACTTGAAGTATCCATTGGTTTCTGATGTCACCAAATCCATATCAAAGTCTTATGGTGTTCTCATTCCTGATCAGGTACGTTTTGGTGTCGTGACTTTAACCATGATTATTCTGCTTAAAGCTCCGAAGTTTTTTGTGCTTTAGTTTCAAAGTTCTCTGGAAGGAAATGCAGGATGCTGTCTAAATAGTAGCTTTAGTAGTTTGCATCACATGGTGAAATGTTGGCTGTGAAACTTCTGCTTTTCATTCCAATTTTTTTGGACCTCTGTCTCAATGATTCAATGATTTCAAATGTTTCCATTTTTTTAGGGGATTGCATTGAGAGGATTGTTCATTATTGACAAGGAAGGCGTTATCCAGCATTCTACCATTAACAACCTTGCAATTGGTAGAAGTGTTGATGAGACAAAGAGAACACTCCAGGTAACTATCCGCTTAGTTAGGACAACACCAATATTCAGCAATTTTTAGTATATTGCCTCTTTGTTATTCGTATGTTTCATTTTTACCTCTTATCCTTTTATATAATTTTGTTGCCACCATCTCTTTTGCATATTGGTCTTGCAGGCCTTGCAATATGTGCAGGAGAACCCAGATGAGGTTTGCCCCGCTGGGTGGAAGCCTGGTGAGAAGTCCATGAAACCAGACCCTAAACTTAGCAAAGAGTACTTCTCTGCTGTGTAGGGAGGATAATAGTTAAAGAGTAGCAATTGCTCATCTGTATCAACCAGAGGGGTGTAAAAGGATTTTGTTTTTATGTAACGTGAACGAATCCTTTTCAAGTTTTGAGCGGCAGGGTGTGGTTATAAATGCTTGCTGGTGTACCTGGATTTTGGATTCTATTGTGTACCGATTAATTTTACAATTCCTACTGATTATGGTATCTTTATATCATGGTTGTGCATGAATAATGCCTTAAAAAAGCAGAAAGGAGCTCTAAGCAGCACCCTGTATTTATGTGGCTTTATCAAACAAGGAGCTCTTGACTAGAAGAAATGATTTATTTATTTTTTTCCCGGTAAAACCGTTGAGGTGTACCTTCCCTTTCTTTGTGGCTTAGGAATCTGCTTGGTGAGGTTCTAGCTGAAACTCATTTTAGCGGTGTTGAGAATGTTTCTTGTTAACCAGAAGAGCTCGATGTTAATCTAGTGTAAAAGTATGAATTGCAGCTCAATGTTGAAATTCAAGCGTAAAACTATTATTTCATCGGTTAATAAAAATAAAATAAGAAGATATTGGCTAGCGTAGTCCACAAATTCTGGGCGCATACTTTGGTCAGAGTCCAGGTCGGTTTCTATTTTCTCTTTAGTTTTAGTTTATGGGGATTGTTAGCCCCATACATATCAGATACTGTTTTGAACCCTTTCCACTCCATCTCTGCAAGAGCATGTCACTATTCCAAAAGGGCCTCCGTTGTGGCTTTGACATCCACAATGTGAGGTCAATTTCTGCTGCTGTATGCAGCAGCTACCACACCATCAGGCCTACAACCCTTGCGCGCAATTCTCATTCTTATCCAGTGACACGTGGCAAACGAGGGAGGGAGTTGAAACCAGTGTCGGCGGCTGTTCCGGTTCCGGCGCCGCTGGACCTCACCGAAGACAACGTGAGGCGGGTTTTGGTGGATGCTCGGGGGGAGCTGGGTCAGATCTTCGACACATCAGTTGGCATCACAGGAACGGTTGAACTGGCGGAGCTGGACGGGCCATTCGTCAAGATTAGCCTAAAGGGACGGTTTTGGCACAAGCGTTCCACGGTGGTGGCCAGAGTCGCTAATTATCTCAAACAGAGGATTCCTGTAAGTCCCTCCCTCCTTCTTCACTTCACTTCGCTTCTCTGGATGTGGTTTGAATTAGAACAATATGTCACACTTGTTGATTCTTAAATGGCTAAGTGCTCTTTACAACTTTAGTGCATCCAAGCAGAATATTAGCTGCTGGTACATCTAGTTTTCCATGCCCTGCCCCAAATGCAAAAGCTTAGTTAGAACAACTGCAGCAAAACTCTGTTTCTCCTTTTTGTTTTCAGGAGATTTTGGAGGTTGATGTTGAAGACGAGAGACAATTGGATGACAGCCCAGACAACTTTTGAGGTTAGAAAGATCACAATAAAATTATGTGGAATGAGGTTAGAAAGAGCACAACGGGAATTTTGTGTGCTATCTTGGGGTAATCTCATACTGCAGACGTTGTATATGGGAAAAATTGGAGAGGTTCATGTCATGTTGTAAGTTTAACTATCCATATCCTCATCATTTGGCAGTTTCCGTGTAACCCACTTCTAGATTTCAATAGTGTAAAATAAGGTTGTGTTATAGCCTTGAGTTATATACCAATAATCATGGCACTCTATGTTGTGTTATAAGACTGCAATCAGTGCCGATCCATTTGTTAGTTGGTCTTATATGTTCTTGTCTTGTGTTTTCCTAGTTTATCCTTACGCCTCTGACCAACACTTGTTCCACTCCGTTGTTTCCTTTCGTTCCTCTGCAGCTTGAGGCACTTCTAACGTCACTCACTACCATTATGTAAAAGAAGTCATTTGATTCAAGCAAATTGATTTTCTTATATTCAGAACTATTTGGTGCTTCAAATTGAAGGAGTAAACTAAAGCTAATTAACCGGTTTGATTCAGTTGGATCTAATTGATATATTTAATTATTTAGTCAAATTCTAGTGCGATCGAGCTTGAAATCTAGACATATACATTACTAGGTCACAACTTGTTTTTGGATGAAGCAAAGGCCTCCTTATACACAAATGGGGGAGGACCACAACAAGCTCAATCAACAGTGTGACATATGACAAAAGCTAACTTTTTTGCTATTAGATTACTTTTAAATGATCCAACATAGATTCAGTTAGGGACTTGGAAGCCTCTTCCTGATGTTGGATGAGCAAGCTTGACCTAACGTGGAATTCCACCTACCTATTGGAGAGGGACTACGACCTTCCCATTTCCTGTATGCAACTAGTGCAATATGTACTCGATGAACCAAGGTTAACATGTGACAAGAACATAATGTGAGAATCTCCAAAATATAGATTCGGTCTAGGACTAAGGTTATCAAACTCGAGAGTTTAAGTAAACTCGTGAAGCTTCTGTAAACTCGTATGTGTTTACTTATTATTAAAAAAATATTTTTAAAAACTATTATGCTACAAAAATATATTTAATAAAACTTGAAATTCATAAATACTTTTAACTCCATAACAAAGCACAAATAAAGATGAAATATATGAGTTCTAAGTTCAATTCATACATAATACACAATACATAATACATATGTTTGAATCAAAACATATCTTCCTCCACATAAACTTAATGACAAGCGAAATCTATCAACACAAGAGAGAGGCGGTGTGTTGAGCAACCAACATAGCAAATGTATATAAAGAACAATGTCACTCATTCTTGACAGAAGTAGCCTGCTTCGAGCCGACAGTAAAGAATTCGGTGATGACTTCGAGGGGCATACCATTTGTTTCTGGAACCTTCAAGAACACAAATATCCTAGGAGATGACACACACAACAGCATAAACACTGAAGATACCAGTGAGTCCCATAGTATTGAGCATCACAGGAAGCGAGTACGTGACGATGATATCTCCAATCCAAAACACTAAAGCACAGATAGCGATGCAGATGCCACGCATCTTGGTAGGAAATATCTCTGAGCAAATGATGAAATACATATGATGGATTAGCGACAGAGCACGATGGAGGAGCACAACAGAGCACGATTGCAGGTGCAATTGTGAATGACAACTCTAAAAACACTCAAACAACCTAAATCTAAAAACTCAGAGACGTGCAAAACGACGTCGTTTTGCTTGTTTTGTCCTTAAAAAAAACAATTGTGGTAAACTCGTGACCTCGCCAGTAAACTCGCTATTTTATGCGAGTTCACACGAGTTTACTCAGAAACGGGCTTACAGGCGAGTCAGCTCGATTTTACTACCTAGAAACGTAAACTCATATTACGAGTTAAAACGCGATTTTGATAACCATGTCTGGGACTATATGAGAGCTACCAGATGTTTCCTAATGGGTGGTCTAGCTTGATCTAATATGGTGACCTACAAATTTTGGGAGAGGGGCTATGACTTTTTTCTTTTTATTTTTTATTTTTGAAAGAATACTTGACTTTTCTAAAGCATTTTGTAAAATAAAATACACAATTATAATTATTGCACATGTATAAGTTGTTGGGTTTGGACTCTCTTCATATGTAGAGAAAAGACATAAATTATGTGTTGACCGAAAGAGTAATTCTCACGTATGGTTATATATAAGGGATAAGAGTTAGGTTAAAAGTCACTTTAGTGGTAAGAAAGAGGTAATTTCAGCCAAGAGAAGAAAAAGAGAGTAAATTTGATCTCCATTGTAGTCATTTATTTAGTCTGTGTAGCTGTGATCAAACTGATAGATTGAGAGTCATCCGTGATCTGATTGAACTCAAATTTGGTGAGCATGTTCAGAACTTCAGGTTCAATCTGAATAGTTGATCTTCAAAAGGAACCTTCATGCACTGTAGCTCTATTTTTGAGGTAATTTCTCATAATTTCTCGCCATATTCTTGTGATTTTTACCCCGCCTTAAAATAATTTGTCACATTAAAATCTCAGTCTTACTTGATTTCCTTTCGTTTCTATTTGCTAATTTGGCTGCCACTATTTCTCCATTACGAAATATTTAATATAAGTTATCTTTTAAAAAATTAACATTCCATATAATTTCTTGTTTTAGAATTTCAGCCAGAGTGATTGAGGAATCCCTCCCATTGAAGGAGTCAGATGGTAACATTTGACTAAATGATATATTGAATACAAATCCCCAATTCATCAAACAGCAGTTTTCACCAAGCTGTTACCTCAGAAGTTTCTGCCTGGAATTGGGCACGTTCTTTCATGATTCAAAGAGACATAAATAAAATGATTTTGCATTTCTGCGCAAAGGCCATTTTAACATTACTTTCATTTTTAAACATTTACCACATTTTTGAACTACCCTCATTTTCCATATACTAGGGGCTATTTATATTCGTTGGAGGAGACATTGTACTGATTTGCTATTTATCCACCACTAAAATGAGATTTTATTCAATTTCACTAAAATCTCATCTAATGTAATGCCTCATGTAAAATAAGCACAAATAACACCACTCTTAAAAAGAAAATTACTGTACTGACATCTACGGTCCCTATGCCCGTATATGATGGATGCTTCTTTATGTACCCCAAAAAGCTAAATCTAGAAACCCCCCAAAAACGTGGTTCTTCAATTGGCCACAAAATAAGAGGATCGATCCATGGATCACATGGCAACTTCTGATTCTGGCACGTAATTTAGTCTCTCCTCCCACACCAACTTGGATGCAAACTCATCTTGCTCCGGAACATGTTCCTACATCCATCAAAACACATTAATTAATCATCACATAATTAACTAGCTCTATGCAATTAATAGAAAATCGAATAATATCAGACCCGACTTGATTTAGCAACTTGTATTTTAATTTTATTTATTTATTTTTGCTTTGCTCAAATAAAGCAAAAGAATCGTCCTTCCAGAACCACATAACATTGATCATTTTATACTAAATAATTACTATAATTTTTCATATAGTGAGTAGTGACATATATAATGTTGGCGCACCTCTAGCTCTAGCATCAATTGTTTGGCTGTGGGTGCTGACACGATAATGCGACGTGCCGTTGGGGAGATAAAGCCTTCATCAACTGCCTTGTCAATGAACGACAACAAGGAATTGTAGAATCCATCCACATTCAACAGCCCTACCTGCACCCCCTCACAAAATTAGGTACCATACACTAAGTTAATTACCACCAATCTTGATTCCATTCACCAAGAATTTGTTTTCATGCATTTTATATTGAGAGAGATTGCTCTGTTTCAGTAGATGTCTCATATATCAACATTGTAAATCACTTAGTGCTAATGTGTAAAACATCTAATGGAGTAGAACATGAAAAAGTTCTTGCTCCAATAACATCTCGGAATTTTAGTTATATTGGTAATGACATGTTCTCCTAATTCAAACATATAGAACCTTCAAATAATGTAACATGACAACATTTTAGCTTAAAGGAAATCTGAGGCCATCTGCTCATGTGAATACGAATTAAATAGCCCACATGCATATATATCGATTTTGTTTTGAACCTTCCAGGTTGTTACATATATACAAAACAAAAAATGTTATTTGAACGTATCAAAAGGCATAGATGCCTTGTCATCTCTCTCACACACATCATGAGGTATCATGTAACATTGATGAACCCTATAATGTGTGTGAAAAAGGTAACAAAGTGTCTACACAGTTTGACATACATACGCACGCACACATGGATTTAAGCTCATAAAACGATATATTCACTGAGGCATGTTCAGTCAACTTGGGCTAAATTAACCAAAACAATGTAGTGGCATGACCACTGATGACACATGTTACAACAGTGTAGAAACATAACATGGACAATGAATGCATGTGTCATGTGGGAAGCAACAATTTGCTCAAGTCAAGTATAACCCAAGATATATGAAACATTTAATAAAAGGAGTATGGCTACATATTTTATAATTGTGTTGGTAGCAGAATTTCACTCCAAAGAGACCACAAAAGGCTAAGGTATATTGTGTCTTTACAAAAGACATGGTTTCTATTATAACACACTATTTTCCAACCCTTCAGGTCAATCTAATTGTTTTCTGCATCAGAGACGTTACCGACTAGTTATTGTGTACAATAATTATGGCTACAATTGAGAATTGTACAATAAATAATTTTGGTCAACGAATTTTTAGTAGCGGAAGTCATTGGCACCCGCCTTATCTACGTCACCAAAATTGTCCAAACAGGGATTAAAAAAATTGATTAATACTAGAACTTACGGGTTTGCTGTGGATCCCCAGTTGAGCCCATGTAATGACTTCCAGCAACTCTTCAAGGGTTCCATATCCTCCTGTTTGTTTAAAAAATAATCACAATATTCTCTCCATGTGTTTCTCAAAGATCAAACATCACCCTTCATATGTCTATTTATTTTTTATGCAATGTTTAGAGTAATTAAAAT
>QANU01111459.1:766558-812488 GCA_003254905.1 Nissolia schottii
CCCCCCCCCCCCCCGCCTTCCCAAATCATATATTTGAGCTGGGACTTTAGTTTATCAACTTTAAATTTACTTATTTAATTTAATCACATGATTTAAAATATCAAATAAAATTTAGTTAAGCAAAATTACACTTAATAATATTCCTTGTTTATCAATTATCACTATTATTAATATTATTATTGTGAAATGAAGCATAATGCATTATTTTAACTGTAATATTGGTAATATTGATTTTCGATATAAAATGTGTTTTGAAATCGATAATCTTTAGACAAATAACACAACTACAAATCTTCAATTAATTTAAAATAAAATATATATTCATATCTTATTAATGTTAAATATGATGTATTATTTTTAATTTATAAATGTGGTATCATAACTCTAAAATTTTATCTTTTCATAAAATAAAATAAAAAAAGCCTTTTTTTTTTTCGAGGTATCCAATCACTTGGACTTGAGGCAACCTATATTGTTCAAATATTATGAGACATTTAAACGTGGATAGTTTTTCAACTAAAAATTGAAGAGTTATTCACCAGGTTTATCTAACTAATGTTATTTAATTAAGTTTAAGTGGTTTGTGAGTGAGTTAAAATTCGATGAGCTTTTAAAGAGTTGAGTTTGAATATATAAATTTAGCTCACTTCTTATTTACTCAGCTTGACTTGCAAAATCAACTCACCTTTCGTCCTAAGTCTAGTCCCTTATTGTTACGCCAAATCTCATTTGGTATATCAGTAGATCGTCAAAATGAGAGTTCAATTAATATCAATTAATAGAGTGATATTTTATTTATATTGTCATTTAATCACATTTTGCCACATGAATAAAACAATTGACCCTCTTTTTCACTGATATAAAGTCATGCATATGGAATTATTTAATTAGATAACAGTGTAAGTAAATAATAATTAACCTCTTAATAGATTTGAATTTTATTTTTGCTAAATATCTTGATTTTAAACTTAGTGTTCACATCTTTTAAAATTCTAATTACTAGTTTATTACCAGCGTTATATATATATATATATGCATGAAAATTATTTATAGTTGTTGACTTTGTTTTTTATATACAATATTTGAGCTTTATTTTTTGTATTTTTAAATGTTATTAAACGACAAAGAATGATGAAATTTAAATTAAAAAAATAGCGGGAATCAAGTATAACAAATTTAGTGAAAATCTTAAATTTAAATTAAATTTTTTTAATAAAATAAGTAAAATAAGTTTAGTGACATCTTAAATTTAAATTAAAAACTATTTAATGAGATCAAATGAAATATTTTCAATGAAATGGTTTGGGCCAAAAAAATTCGCTCCATAAGACTTATGATAAAAACTTAGAAATATAATTAATATCGATTATTCAATCATATGTCTTGCAAACTTTTACTCATTTATTGTCACTTTTATTTATAAATTTGTAATATTCAAAGTAAATTTATTTTATCTAGAGCAAGTTATATACGTTGCAAACACATTACCAAAAAAGGGAAAAAAAAAGTTGCAAGCTGCTCCAGTTTTTATGCCAAGTCATATTTTTAATCCAACTATATATCTCGTCATTTAACTAACTAGAGCATTTTTATCATAGTAGGGTGGTTCCTCAATTTTTGATGAATTTGTTAGAAGGTATTATCTGCAGCACTGATCAAAATCTTCTTAACAGAAACTGTGTACATAAATAAAATTCTAAGCAAATGAGACAATTTAAAGAGAAAAATATATATTAAAGATTGGAATTTTAATGGATTAGGATCAAGTTACATCAGTGTAACTTTAAGTAATTGTTAACCGTTCAATAACTTATTAATGGTATAATTTTTTGAAAATCAAATGTTAAATTGATAATCAGTATCATATGGATAATGTATACAAAATTTAGTAGTAACCTAAAATAATTTTTTAAATTTTTTATACACATCAAAATTGACAGATTACATATGTTCAAAATGTGTGAAAATAAGATTTACTTGGTCACATTCTAATTGATGTTCAATTTTTTTGAACTTAACACAAATAATCTCTATGATAGATTATTGTAATTCAACGGTTAGATTAATAAAAATTACAATTTATAAAGAATTATCTACGGTCACACCAATGTAATTAGATCCTAACTCATATTATATATATATAGTATGTATATATAAAATATGTTTATGAAATAATTATGAACAAAATTAAATCTCATTTACTTGGATTTAACAAAATTAAATTTGATAATTAAACTGTAGTTAATTATATTTTATCATATATATGATTTTCGTACTACAAGAAAAATGATAAATACACATGGATATTTAATTTTTATAGACAAATTTTAATTTTGATAGACGAATTAATTATAGTTACAGATGGATTACTTCCGTCTATTATTGGCGCGTCGGAAGAATTTGGAGTGCGTTTGAGAGACGTGAGCATATAACATACTAATGACTTGTTGTGAGGGTGGAAGTATTAAATTTTGATCATATAATCATACACGAATGATTGAAATTAAAAGTTACTTAAAAGTCATATAATTTCTTAAAAAACCAAATGATTTTGTGATTTAATCTTAATTATTCATATAAAATTTAATAATCAAGATTTGATCTTCTTATTTTCACAATATATATATATATATATATATATATATATATATATATATATATATGCAATTGTATGATTGCAAAGAATTATTTACAATGATAATGTATTTACATTAAATTTTAAAAACTAGTATATAGCTTTAATCTATTAAATTATAACAAGGTTTAGGCATCAATGATCTGTAATAATATAATTATTGTTTTCTTTTGATTTTATTTTGATCACCCATATCTAAAATATATTTTATTCCACGTAAATTGGCTTGAGTTGAGTTAGCCTTTGTTAGATATAAAATTTTCTTAACACTAATTTTTTTTTCTAATAAAAATAAGACAAATTTTGTCGAACCACTTGAATTCAATATCATTGATTTTAATATATTTTATTCCATGTAAATTTGCTTGAGTTGAGTTAGCCTTTGATAGATATAAAATTTTCTTAATGCTAATTTTTTTCTTATAAAAATAAGACAAATATTGTCAAACCACTTGAATTCAATATCATTTATTTTCTTTTTTGTTTTTTGTATTATCATTTTCTGTTTTTGTTCAAACAAGTCACTAGAGTCAAAATAATGAGAATGAGTCATCTCATGCTAAATTTTTACTTGACAGTATAATGTGTGATTTTTCATTCTCATCACGATATATTTTCAGTTTCACAATTATAAATTATCAACAAAAGTCACGCATAATATCATTAATAATGTAAGAGAGAAAATTTTTGTACACCTAAAAAAAATTGACAATCAACATTTTTTTCTCTATTTTTGTTTTATCTCTATCGATCATTTAATTCTATTTACTTACTTTTAATACTTAATTTTTATCTTCATTTTCTTTCTATAGGTGTTTACATGGTTGTTAAATTTTTTAGTTAATTCGTAAACTTTTATGAGTTTGCGATTCTACCTCACAAAATGATTTAACACGTAAACTCTCTTTTGACAAACTCATGTGAGTTTAAGTAAACTCTCGATTCTATTATTACCTCAAAATGTAATACACATACAGATTAAAGAATGACAACACAATTATGTGTTACGCATTAAAATATATTTTATAATATTTTTTATTTATTTTATTTTAAAGTTAGCATTATTCAACATGAAAGATTGAACCCTTGACCTCTTGATTATAGCTAGTGGCTATAATACCATCTCAAGAATCATTTTTTCCAAAAGATCAAACTGATAGGAGAAGACAATTTTAATGGTTTTATATTATATCTCTTTAAATGTCAATCATGAATACAACATTTAATCATGTTTAGTTCTTAATTATATTGCTTATAACATATATTTTTTACACACGTAAACTCGCAAGAATTTATAAGTCAAATTTACTAAAACTTCACAAATATACTTAAATTCTGTTTTGCAACCTTGTATGTATGTTGACAGAAAGAGAGTGTAAAAATATATTCGCTCGTTACGTAATAATTTGACGTGAGAGTTATATTTCCTAAAATAATTAAACAGTTCTGCTATATGTACATCATAAATCCATACACCATACATACACCCGTATTAATATACGGTGGGCTCAAAATATAACCTCCCGCTAATCTCTCTCTCCCACTCTCGCTCACTTGCGCGTTCAACACACGCGTAACCTCTTTCTTCGATCTCTCTTCACTTCTGATCCAAAAACACAGGAAACTCCGGTCCCGCTCTTCGATTTCTCTTCGTTCTCATCAAATATCGTCGATCTCTCTTCACTCTCGTCTATCTAGGATTTGTTAGAGAGATGGGCGATTGAAAGAAAAAAGAAACCAAGATCAAAAGAAGAGATGTTGCTGCTTGTTATCATCTTTTAAATAAGAAAGAGAAAAATTCGGGAAAAAAACAAAAAAACCAAATCATAATTGACCGGAGGAAGGAAAAGAAACAAAACATCAAAGCATAATTAACAGTGTTGTAAACAAGTGCTTAATGTTTGCAGATACGCTCACTTAATGTTTGACAAATACATAATGCTTATATCATACCATCTAATGTTTATTCATGACAATATGTAAAAAATTGTGTCAACGTATTTATAATATTTATGCATTAATTGTTGAAAGGTTGAGAATGTGCTAAAGTGCACATCCTCTTCCTCAACAAAGACAAAAACCTGTGACCTGTGGATAATGTTTGCACATACGCCCATTTAATGTTTGCACTTATTCCTATTTAAAGATTGCACACTTCTGCAATATATCAAATTCTGCATTTTTATGCATTTGTGACAAACACATAATGCCTATATCATACCATCTAATGTTTATTCATGACAATATATACAAAATTGTGTCAACATATTTATAATATTTATGCATTAATTGTTGAAAGGTTGAGAATGTGCCAAAATGCACATCTTCTTCCTCAACAAAGACA
Organism: Nissolia schottii; assembly: GCA_003254905.1. Lineage (NCBI taxonomy): Eukaryota > Viridiplantae > Streptophyta > Magnoliopsida > Fabales > Fabaceae > Nissolia > Nissolia schottii. The sequence continues at coordinate 771,538 of QANU01111459.1, forward strand.
AAAACCTGTCACATGTGGATAATGTTTGCACACACACTTATTTAATGTTTGCACTTATGCCAATTTAAAGTTTGCACACTTCTACAATACATCAAATTTTACATTTTTATGCATTTGTGACAAACACATAATACTTATATCACACCATCTAATGTTTATTCATTACAATATGTAAAAAATTGTGTCAAAATATTTATAATATTTATGCATTAATTATTGAAATGTTGAGAATGTGCCAAAATGCACATTTTTTCCTCAATAAAGACAAAATCTGTGACCTGTGGATAATGTTTGCACATACACTCATCTAATATTTGCACTTATGCACATTTAAAGTTTGTACACTTCTACAATACATCAAATTTTGCATTTTTATGCATTTGTGACAAACACATAATGCTTATATCACACCATCTAATGTTTATTTATGACAATATGTTAAAAATTGTGTCAGAATGTTTATAATATTTATACATTAATTGTTGAAAGGTTGAGAATGTGTCAAAATGCACATCCTCTTCCTCAACAAAAACAAAACCTGTGACCTGTGGATAATGTTTTCACATACGCCTATTTAATGTTTGCACTTATGTCATTTAAAGTTTGCACATTCAATTTTCTGTCATATACATGTTAGTGATGAATGAGCATTAGAACATATAAAACTTCTGTTCACTAGAATTTCACATAGACGTCAAAGAATAAAACTCTCCATGGAAATCAAAGAAAAAAAATCATGAAAACAATGGTGATGATAATAAACATAATAGAAAATTGAATGACGATGATGAGGGGATAATCAAAGAAAGGATGATGATGATGATAATCAAATAATGAATAACGATGATAGGAGGATGAAAGGATGATAGAATGACAGAGGATGAAGATGATGGCGATGACAATCATAACAGAACAACGATGAGAGGTTGAAGATGATAAGTGAAAACGATAATGAGAACGAGTTCAGGGTTGGGTGCGCATGTTGTGTATAATTATACGTTATACGTATAATCATCATTAATTGTGTATAAAATCGTATAAAAAAGTAGTGTATGTAAGAGTGTATGATTTAGGGGTGTGCATTGAGCATTTTTGATAATTAAAATATAATGTATATTTATTTTATACAAAAATCGTAGTGAGTTGTACTATATTTATCAAATGATATAAGTTTTTTGTTTAAGTAAATTTTGTCCTGCTAAACTTTTTTCGAGAGATGTTTTAATGAGATACAATCTACATGACTTGAGCATTATTAAAATTTGGTAAATTACTACTATATTTACTTGTTTATTTTGTATTACTTTAAATTGTGATTAATACATTAAAAAAATTGATATCTTAATGATAAATAAGATGCGTCGATACACCTCGTACAAAAGAAAAATGTTTAAAATATTAATTTATCAAATTTTTTATGAAACTTATCTTTTTTTTAATATTTTTTTAAATATTAAATATCATTTATAAAGATAAATAAATTAATTGGTTAATTCGTTCAAACATTACTTTTTTTTTTATTTCTCTTGCAATCCATTAAGATATTTATTATATCATAAATGAGTTTATATTGTAAAAAAATAATAAGATATACACGAAGTTAAAATAACATTTTTGAAAAATAATACTCATACGGTTCATATGATTCTTTGCATCGGGAGTGAGGATTTGCCTTCTACTCCTTGAAGAGCAATCATGACACTTTTGCATAATTTATGCACTTCTGACTGATTGATGTCATGGGAAAAGGCCTAACTGAGAGATTATTGGCTAAAGAGATTGAAGTATAGTTAAATATTTCTTTTATTAACTAATTATAATTAAATCTTAACATTATGTAATATGTAAAAAAAAAAAAAATCTTAACACTACAAATAAAATCGTTGGCCTTGTAACTCATTGAGTAGGGTTACTTGGAACAGGTATCCACTTTGTCACCCCCCTCTTTCACAATTTATCATAAAGTTACAATTAATTAAGTTATAAAAGTGTTATTTGAACCACATATAAAGTGTTCCTATTTTATCACTATCTCTTTCATAATATATCATAATTTATTATAAAAAGGTAAGTATCTGTCTACACATTTTAGATGATTTAAATAATATTTTTTTAATTTAATTGTTGTTGCATAAGTAAATGAGACTAATTTTTTTATTAAATAAATACGTCTAATTTTATTTAAGACCTTAACTTTTATGCATTAATAATATTTTGTATATTATTAATTAATAAAAATGGAAGGGATATCGCATTATGGTAGATAATATTCATTATAATAACCATTAATTAAAATAAATTGACACTATTTTTATTTATTTATAATATAAAAAATTGTTTTGCATTGTTGACATAAATTAAAAGTGAAGTCTTTATTAAATTTGTATATAAATATTTTCAATCATCAATTATTAAATTTAGATGTTTTAAGCACTTATTTTCAAATTATTGATTTACAAATATTAAAAAAAGAATACATCGGAATGTTTGAAAATTATATTTTTATGTAAATTTTTTTTATCTTCAATATTTAATAAGTCATCTTAATGTGTGTGTAAAGGATTAATATTTTATTTGGTTATTAGATTTTACACTATTATCCCAATTAGTTTCGAAACTTCAAAGATTATCAGGTTAGTCCTTAATTATTATAAGTAGTTTATGAACATTCATAGCATTATTCTAAATAGTCTCTAAATAATTTAACTATTTTCTCTTTAGACATAAGATAAAGATTAATGAGTCTAATATTTATAAAATGCAGGAACTAATATGTTATTTATTTTATATTACAAAATTAACTAAAACATAAGTGTAAATTCATAGACCAGATAAGATATTTAAATTCAAGGTCTCCTCATGGGGAAGAGCCACAAGATCTCCCAATGGGTTATTGCAAACCGCTATTCTTTAGATAGAGCTAGAACCCTCCTTGTCAAATTTATTCCCACATATGTTTGCTTTGCGAAGAACATAATGGAGAGTTATGTCCCAATCTCGATTGAGGAGATGACAAATAGATCGAACCAGATCTTTAAGGATGGGGCAACAGTGTCGTTGCAAAGAAGCCACTAATGCCACCCTGCAATCCGACTTGCATATAAGGTAGCTTAAAATAGGCTTAATCAAGTTTTTAACCCCTATAAAATTTCAAAGTTTATTTTTAGGCATAGTGTAAAATTTTTAGTTCTTGTAAAATTTCAAAGTTTATTTTTAATCCCTGTGTCTAGCTAGGGTTAATGGTGCCAACGTGGCCGTGCCACGTTGCATAAAATTTTTGTTATGCCACGTAGCATGTCACGTCAACACCGTTAACCTCAGGCAGACACTGGGATTAAAAACAAACTTTGAAATTTTACAGGGACTAAAAACAAATTTTGAAATTTTATAGGGGCTAAACACCAAATTTTATTTAAATAATTTTTTTGTGCCTATGAAAGGGTAAAATCAACATTAAACAATTTTTTGTTTTATATTTATTTTAAATAATTTTAACTAAAATTATTTAAATAATTTTAATCACATTTAATAATTTAAATAATTTTAACTACAAGTAAAGTGTAGCGTGACATATCCTAAATTATCATAATATATATCCTAATAAATTAACATACTCCTACTTAATACTTATGTAATCTTTTTTGTATATTGCTATCATGTTCCAAATATAAATTGTTTGATGTTGGTTTTACCCTTTCATAGGCACAAAAAATTATTTAAATAAAATTTAGTTTTTAGCTCCTATAAAATTTCAAAATTTGTTTTTAGTTCCTGTAAAATTTCAAAGTTTGTTTATAGTCCTTGTGTCTGGCAGGGGTTAACGGCGCTGACGTGGCATGTCGTGTGATGTGCCGCGTGGCATAACAAAAACTTTATACTACGTGGCACGGCCATGTCAGCGCTGTTAACCCCAGACAGACACATGGACTAAAAACAAACTTTAAAATTTTATCGGGACTAAAAATTTTACACAAGGACTAAAAACAAACTTTGAAATTTTACAGGGACTGAAAACTTAATTAAACCGCTAAAAACTTAATTAAGCCCTTAAAATATTCAAATATGAGGATGAATTTTTTATATTAAAATTGATCATATTTAGTCATATGACTTAATTTAAATCTTAAAAAGAGATAAATATATAAAAATTTAAATTAAATTCTATCAATATTAAAAAGGTTTTACATATTAAAAAATTCGTATCTTTATCTTTATTCATACGATCAAACATAATTGATTTTATTATAATTCTATTATAAGAGGGTTCATTACTTCCTAGTACGGCTTTTGACTTCACAAGATGAAAAAAATAAAAATGCTTTTCAGACATCAAGTTTAGTCTTCCAAATACATTATAAAATTCACACTAATATTATATAATGTGCATATCAAACATTTATGTTTACACCATATTTACTCTCTAAGCAGCATCACCCTAAAAAAAACAAGTAATATTTGTAGGAAAAAATGTCTCTTTTTAAAAAAAAGAAGAAGTGGGGAACTGGAAAGGTTGAGAAGACGGAGAGCAGAGAAGGTTTGATGATTTGCTATGGGGCACGCAGGTATTGTCGCAGAGACAATAGAGAAGCCTTTCACTGCTGAGACTTGTTGTGAAATGAAAAGCAGAGAGAGGAGAGGATAACTGAAGTGATAAGAGTATTTGCGTGGCGTCTTTTGATTGGCTGATAATCTGAAACTGTAGTCGCACACGTGCGACAAGCCGCCGGCAAGCAATCCAATCTTTGCTCTCGCGAACTGTAAGCCTATCCCCTCTCTCTGTCTGTACACACATTAATTTGATTTGTCATGTAGCTTTTTAATCTGTACTTCATCAGTTTGGACTTGGAGAAGATGTGTCTAAAATTATGTGGGTAAATACTACTCCCACTTCCATTTAAAGTTTTAACTGACACAGTTTTATTTTAAAAATATTTATTGATTTATAATATAGATTTATTTTTTTATTTATATTCTTAATTTGAATGAATCATATATTTATACGGTGAATATAAATAGAGTAATAATTATACTAAAAATATAAAATTATTTTTTAATATCTATATATTAATATGAAAAGGATTCTTAAAAAATAACTAATTTATGTATTTAATTAATTTTTTTCTATCCTTACATAATTATAGTTATTCTTATGGATATACGCGAGTTGGGTTGGACCGGATTTACATTTATCTGAACTTAATCTTATATTTAGATCGGACCAATTTTAAGGACCCGGACCCGACCTTAGATCTGATAGACCAATTATCTTTGAACCGAGTTAAAACCTGGGTTATGACCAGACCAAAACAGGCAATGCTATCTCAAACTTCAAAATAAAAAATGACATCCATTAAAAAATAAAGTTGAAAAAATTGCAAATTAAACATTATATTTCCTAACTAAACACCCATTAACTTCAAACACTACAACAAAATGACATAAACTTTATAATCTTAACATTCTCATTCAAATTTTCATTGTTTTAGTGGATAACATAAACAAAAAAAAATAATATGTGCACTACAATAGATTTCTATACACCGAAGTAGACATGATTTAACTACAATAGACATCAAAACTACAATAGATTTGCAATCAATCTATGTTTATGACATTCTGTTGTTAAGTCGCCCCTTGTGATTGAAATGCATTAGTAGAAACATTTGCAAAATATATGAAGTTAGCCAATATCATGTGAAAATTTTACATAAATTAACTAAGAAAAAGGAATAAAGATGTTATAAACTAACCATTGACAATCTTCTCGGTGCTATCAAATTGATCAAAATCTTGATCAAGTGTGGCTTTAGTAGGGAATAACCAATTTTGAGTGCAAATAAGAGCTTCAACCATTTTGGGGGACAAAGTTGTAATAGACATCAAGTACACGTCCACCTGTACTAAAGCAAGACTCAGATGCAACGGTAGAAATGAGAACACCCAATACATCACGAGCTATGAGAGAAGGGATCTATACTTTGAAGAATTTGTCTTCCACCAATTTAATATGTTAAAAGTTTCATCTAATCATCATCCACAATATACTCTGCCAAATACCTCTCAAGTTCTGACGCACTGTCCAAATTTGCTTTAGCCCTATTTTGTTTTTTCCATGTGTTCGCTCGATTTTCAGAAACACCTTTGAGAATAAAAAAAAATCCCTTTACTCTCATTCAAAACAATTCCCTTAGATGAATCCCCATTATCTTCACTATTCTTATAGTCAGAAACACCTTTTTAATAAAAGTTATACAACTAATTCAAGGTGACTTTAACTAAAGTAGACATGTTAGAAGCCAACTCCTTGTCATATATACTCTCTAAAGTCCAAGAGATATAATCAAGTTTGTAGCGGGGGTCCAAGACAATAACAACTAACAACAACAGATTAATCTTTTCAATATTTCCCCAGTATTTGTCATACTTGGCTCTCATAGAACAAGCTATAGTCCCCAAAAGATGAGATTGATTTTGACTCTATGAGATCAAATTAGAAAGTATTGACACAATTACATGAAAGCATCTATTTGAAGTAACAAGAAAAGAAGCAGAGAAACACAAAGTAGCCTCATAGAAAATTTTCAAAAACTGAACAAATATCCTACTATGTTCCCAATCAAAACTTGTAGGTGGACCAACCCTTTTTTCATTTTCAACTTCCCTAAACCATTTCCTAAAATTTGATTCTTGATCATAAAGTCTATCAAATGCCTTTTCAATTTTTTCAGCATGTTCTAACATAATGTAGGTAAAATTCCACCTAGTTGGAACATCCAAACACACAAGACTTTGAGACTTAATCATTTCAGCCTCAATGCATTCTTTGAATTTTTTTATTCTTTGTGAAGATGATCTAACATATCGAACAACATTCCTAATGCTTTCAATGGAAGATTGGTGTTCCTTAAGACCATCATTTACAATCAAATTCAAGATATTAGCACAACATCTCATTTGTAAATATTTTCCACCACACACTAGCCCACCCCTAGCATCTAATTTCTTTTGCAGATATGAAATAGCCCCATCATTTGAGGTTGCATTATCTACTGTGATTGTGAAAACATTGTCAATTCCCCATTCTCTCAAACATCTCTCAATTTCTCTTCTAATGGTTTCACCCTTGTGGTTCTTAACTAAGCAAAAGTTGATAATTCTTTTTTGCAATCTCCACTCTTCATCAATGAAATGTGCTGTCAAACTCAAGTAGGATAAATTTTGGTTTGATGTCCAACAATCTGTTGTCAAAACAAACACGAACACATGACTTCATAAACCAAGCCATAAGCTTTTTCTTTTCATCTAAAAACAATTGATGACAATCTCTTGAAATTGTTAGCCTAGATGGAATTGTAAATCTAGACTCTAACTAGTTCAACATCTTACGAAACCTTCACCCCTTCAACAACCCTAAATGGTATTTCATCACGTATCACAAATTCAACCATTGTCTTTCTACAATCCTCCAAGTTATAACTAAGAGAAGTTTTCATAGGTTCTTCATCTCCTTCACCAATATTTGACATATATCCACGGAGTGTTCCTTTTTTCCCTGTTTTAGAATATATCCAACTGTGTTTCATTTTAAGATGTTTTAACATATAATTTGTGCCATGTTTAGTAGCTTCACAACAACTAGTAACACAACAATGATTACATTTGGCCCTATGTTTCCCTTTAGTCTCTTACAAAGGAAGTTTGGTGAAATGTTTCCAAGCAATTGACCTTGTGCTATTACTTCCCTCTCCCTCAACCTCATTTTTCACATTTATTACTAGTGTAACAAACTCTATTGCAAAAGGATTTGTGTTGGTAAGAATACCTGCAATTGGAGTTTGAATTTTAGCCCCTGTGCCTAAACTAGATGACACTTCCTTTCCCATTTGTTTTGAACTTTGAAGTATACCTAAACAGTAAATTATGACAAAATATTGACTCAAAATTTAAAAATTATAAACAATCAAGAATAAAATACAAAATAGAAAAAAGAGAGCACAAATACAAAGAGCACAGACATAGAGCAACATCATTCACAGTGACGAAGACAGAGAGGAAGTCACAAAGAGCACAACGAGAGAGCAGCGAAGTGGAGGGCATAGCGGAGGCGAGCGCAGCGGAGTAAGGTCACTACAAGAAAATAGCTCATTACCGTCGACATTACCGTCGGTGTTACCGTCGGTTTTTTACACTACCGTCGGCATTACCGTCGAATGCGGACACACGGTAAAGTGGTCGATGGTAATCATTTTACCGTCGGAAAATGAAACCGACGGTAATTACTGTCGGTATAAACCGACGTAAACCCGATTTACCGTCGGTTCAAGGCGACGATAATATAATAATATTTTATTCGTGTTCGTTACCGTGGGATATATCCGACGGTAATAATTAAATATTTTTAAAAAATAAAATTGTTTATAATTTTGTATTATTTGTTTTAATAAATGACTATAATCATATCAATTAAAATTTTCATTTAATTTTTGTAATTTATAAATATATTAAAATTTATATTTAATAACTAATTAAATATTTATATGTTATGTGGTGGACAACGTATATTCCGTTTATGGTTGGTAGAATTTAAAGATGGATGGTGCACATGTGAAAAATATAATTTCTTAGGTAAAAGACAAATAAGTAATAGGGGACATATATCTCACTAGTGGCTCAAATTCGGGCTTATGCAACAATAGTTTCTCAAATAAACCTACACACTCCTCCTATATTGTAACACCCTAGCTAGCTAGCTTATGCTTAAGTCGTAAACCATGCTTCACTAGGTTGTTATCTATTTGGTTGGAATGCTTATAGTCCTTTGCCCCCTCAACCCAGCACATGCAATATTAATACAAACAGCATTTTAACCTATTATGCTTACATACCCGAATTAGCTAGGTGAATGTTTCACATGCGCACAATTCCAGCAAGATAATTTATACTCAAGTTCTCTTCATCAATTTCTCCTTCGAATCAGCCATACACACACATCACCAACACAAACATATTGTTGTCGCGATTATAAAATTAAACCACCCTAAAGGGTGCTAAGGTCCAGATTACCCACTAACTCCAACATTCTCTTTTTCAGGACATCACATACATTTTATCCGAACAGCACTCCTATATGTACTAGCACACACAACACCTTAACAAGCTATATTTCCATATACCAATTTATTTAAATGAGCAAAATAGCATATTAGAATCCCATACTCCAAATTAATTAGGCAATTTACATAACACATACAATTATCCTAACAGCTTTCTATCATGTTGCATTTTCACATATCACTTTAGCTAGATAATTAAAGAACACCTGCAACAGCTCCAAATATCATTATAACATATTTTAGTCATACTTAATTTAGCTAGATGATTAAAGAACACATGCAGCAGCTCCAATTAGCATTATAACATAATTTAGTCACGTTTCATTTGGCTAGAACTTTATCTACTCATGCAACAGCCACAAATAGCAATTTAGTTTGAATTATGCGAAATCTTCTCATGAGCACAAAATTCCATTTAATAGCAAACAACACTTAAATCATTCTAACATTTTCTTACTTCAAAAACAGCAGAAGCACTAAAATTCTCTAAATTTTCTCATGAGCACAAAATTCCAATTAATAGTAAACAACACTTTACTATAATTTATTTTGAATCACATAATCATAATTCATTTTGAATAACATTTTCTCATAATTTAATTTAAATGATCATAACAACACTTTACTATAATTTATTTTGAATCACATAATCATAATTCATTTTCTTAGCTTGACAATTTTATAGTTGCACCTACAGCCCACCCAACAACCTTAGAAGGTAGTTATATTACATTTTGCATAATTCAGATCCTTTCTAAATTTTTCCACTCTCAGCCGAACACACTAACACTGGACTCATACCACCTGTTTCCAATTTACAAGATCTTATGAAACATATTTAACATACAACATATAGGATATGGATTTGGTAACAAGTTCCCTTATCTGAAATTTTTCAAGCATACATTTGAACGGTCAATCCATACTAAGCCCTTATCACATCACCTAAATTATAAAATTTTCTTGTTATGCATTTATCAATTAATAGCACTTAGAACCCGATTCTATTTACCCTCCTTATAGCTAGAAATGGAAAAATAATATAAAAATCAATCACACTTCATCTAGACCAACACATATTTATTACAATTCATAGTTTGTCAGTTACTCAAGATGCCTAAAATGTATAGGGGAAGTAGCACCAGTATGATTTAGTTGCAATATAGCTTAGGTTCACACAAATTTAAAAGTTGTTAAAACTTAAAAGTCTGGTGTTTGTTAACATTTAACTATATTCTGTTCTGTTAATAAAACTAGCATCAACATCTTTACTTTTAGAACAAAGGAAGATTTAGATCAAATTAAGTAAATACAACACAATGAGTGACCCTCTAAGTTCAAGTACAATTCCAATTACAACGGTAAAGTGGTCGACGCCCTCAAAATATTCTGGCTTTATCACTCCTCGGTTCTCATAATATCTATCGTACATCCAAAATATTACCGCGGGAATCATTTTTTTCCAGAAATCCTATGTGCATGTTACACAAATTATGGACATGAACTTAATAATTTTAATAACTTAACTGAATGCATTACGAATTAATTCCACACAAATATTTGTCAAACCGTTCTACAACATAGGCCCTCCAATCTCCGCAAACAACACATAATCACCGTTGCCAGCACATCAATTCAAACAATGTCGGAAAGTAACGCTAAGCGTTCCTTCCCCCAGTCCAGCCATACAACTCCAATCCTACAAATCTATCCTAATAAAATAAGTCTCTATCCTAGTACCAATAAAGTTTAAGACATACCTAATTGCCGTTGATAATTGTTTGATCAATCCTTGACACAATCCTTAACTCCTTAGATCCTCAGCTCATTACAAATTAAGTGGTGGTGACACATCCTTAGCATAAGTCATGGCAACCAAAAGAAATGAAATGTTAAATAAACATAGACAATGTTATGAAATTAACATATATTTTGTGGGGTGCAAAGGAAAGAACAGAAGCAAGGAATATGTGGCTTTAGTGGTGGCGGCGCGGTGGTGTGAAAAAAAGAAAACAATAGCTACCCACAATGCAAGACAACATACCTGTAGCACGGTGGTGGAGCGGTGGTGGCACGGTGGTGGCGCGGTGGTGGCATGGTGGTGTTATGGTGGTGAGTGGGGAAGGAGAGAAGGGAAGAGAAAGGAGAAAGAAGGAGAAAGAAGTTGCAGTAATGAGAAGAAGAGAAAGGAAATTCGCTTAAGTATTTTTCTGAAAGATTACCGTCGGATTTATCCGACGGTAACCAGTGAATTCTAACGGTAATAAAATAAAATAAAACGCATCGTTTTATTAAACACATTACCGTCGGTACTTACCGACGGTAATGCAACACCAACGGTAACCCAATTACATGGCGCTAAGATTTTGGAGCCAAAATGAAAAATTTTAAATAAAATTTTTACCGTCGGAAATATCCGACGGTAAAGGCGGCTATTACCCACGGTAATGGACATATTGCTTGTTTTTTTTCCGCGAACCGATTACCGTCGGTAAAGTAGTAAATGCCGACGGTAATACCGTCGGAAAATAACCGACGGTAATTTTGGGACGGTAATAGTCATATTTCTAGTAGTGGGTGAGGTTGAGAATAGAGAGATGAGTCCATGAGAGACTCAAAGTGAGAGGTAAGGGTGAGAAAGAATTGAGAGGTGTGAGTGAGGTGAGAAAATGAGAAAATGGGTGAGTGAAAATGAAATAGGGTTAGGGTTTTTTTCATTTTTGGGTAGGTAAGTAAGAGTGAGAGTGAAGTTGGGTTGGGCTATAGGATGGAAAGGAAAGAAATGGATAGTATAGTAGTCTATGCAGGCCAGGTCGGGTGACCTGAAACTAAAGCTGAACCTGATATGAATTAAAATAGAGTTTTTTTTTGAGTTGTTTAAAATCGGGTTTAATCAAAATCGGGCCCAATTCGACTCGAATGCTTCGGGCTAGTTTGAGTTAGCAAGTCAGACCAAGTTTTGTACACCCCTAGTTATTCCATTACTTTTGTGTAATTTTTTTTTCGCATTTCCCTCAAATTATTTTATCTTGTATTCTTTAACTATTTCAAATTAAAACACTTGTTTAACGGGCACGTAAGCAATCGCTAGTAAAGATAATTTTGTCAGTTCATAATATTTTATGCATTTATTAATATTTTTTTTAGCTTAGTATATGTAATATTTGATTTTGAACCATTAAAACAGAATGTAGGAATTACTTCATGAGATGTTAATACGATTAAATTCACCAAATAAAAACAAAAATCTAACTCATAAAATTCATTTTAATTTATTAGTTCTACTAGCAAAGTTATTATTTTTAAAAATGAATATTTGCTCACTTAATCTAGAATACTGGGGAGTGTAGTTGAGTGGAAGGAGCTCATTCTCCTTTAATCAAATGTAGGTTTGATCTCTAATTTTTGGCATGAAACAATTTTAAATCACCAGGTCCACATCGATGGATCGTGTACCTTAAAATTGGCTGGACTTTTTATTTATTTTTCAAGTTTTGAAATTTTAAACTTAATTTTTAGTAGTTAAGTCACTTAACCTTTGCAAGGATTGAACTCATAGGTTAAGGAATAAGGTGAGTTATCACCACATCACACCTCTACATATTATTATTAAATATTTCATAAATTGGCAGGGGCTGACCTCTGATATTTGAAAACGCTACCCTAAAAAAATGAAAAGCCCAAACGATACAGAGATTTCAAAAGGCGAAACAGAAATTCAACAATGGACATTGACAAACAATATTTGAGCCCAAGTTTTAGATGCATTGAACTGGGTCTCGATAATAAGAGAGGCTTGTTTCGTTTAATTTTAAAACACTTTTAGGCGATCACGAAAAAAAACACGTTTTTTTTGGTCAAATTTGTTTTAAAACTAGTTTTAATAGTGACTGACCACAGAAGAAAGAAAAAACCGTTCATAACCCAAATATAAAAAAAAAAACCGAGCCTCCATCTATGAAGCGAATAACATCAAAATCAGTTGAGTTCACAGTTTAATAATTATTTTTATATTTTGTAAAACAAAAAGACCCAAGTTTGTGTCATAAAGTGGATCAAGGCTTAAAGATCCTTCTACTATCTTAATATTAATAATAAAAAAGCAAATAGCATTAAAGTATAGTTCTTTTCTATACTATGCATTGTGTTATGTATATTTATTATTTATAAAATACTGTGTCAATTAATGTTCTATCTATTTATATAAAATTATAATAATATGACATATCTCAACAAGGTCTCATCCAATTATAAATGACAAGAGAGTTAGACACAACATCACACAAACAATGTCACATTAGCATTTCTTCTATGTTGGGTTGATAGAATCCATGCCACGAGGATAACAATGCGTACACGTGGCGTATGAAGGACAGTAAACCGCACATGAATTACATGGGCAGGCCCAATCCACATATCGACATGGGAAGTTATATTTTAATTAGTATATGTGGGAGAAAGACTATGGGACTCATTAGCAAATATAAGCTGAATTTATGTTTTAACCAATAAATATATTTTCAAATTAATTATTTTTTAGAACAAAAATGTATGCAAAATTCGATAACAAAAGATATTGTTTTAATCTTCTTTATTAATTAATATAAATTAATTGATATATATACACGCTTACTTATCCATGGACTCCACAAACTTTTGTGTGTTTTTTAGGATAACATCAATCTTGTGCCAATGCACTACTTTTTCTTTAACCCAACTCAACCCAATTTGAAGTTTTGAACTTTGGATGGCTCATTAGTTCCAAAACGTAGTTTATATATATATATATATATATATATATATATATATAATTTTGTTGGAGTTGCGAAATACTTAAATATGAGCGACTTTTTCAACCAAGATTCAAATCGTGGTTTATTACTGTTTGTGAGTAATTCGTATAGGAAGAACGAAGTTACCTAATACGAGTAGAGGGTGAGAAAGGTGCCTTGACGGAAGTTCCAATGCTTGGACAGAAGCTCCAAGCGAGTGTGGCGAATTTCCTCACTTAGAGAGTGTGGTGATGGGGTGTACCTACAAAGGCACTCCAATGCTCAAGTAAGCACAAGTATTAGATGAGTTCTCTAGAGAGGGAATGAGTGATACCTGGTGACCTGAGGTCGTGTGCTTTTATAGATAAGTTAGGATGTTTAGATAGAGATACAACGAGGGGAATTTGCATAACAACTTCCCCGACTTATCTTTCCCTACTTACCTAGGAGTTGGTTGCGGACTGGGGGAGGAGAAGTCGCGGCTACCTACTTTTAGCTTTGTTGGGCCGAACCGGACCCGAGTCTTGGGCCTGTAACCTTCTCTTCTTCTGGCCGTCATGAAGCTCTCTCTTTGGGCCAGTGCGAGCATGTGAGGAGAGCTTCTCTTACTCCTTAGTGGGTTGGGGTCTCTGTAAGCCTTTTGGGGAATGTGAGTTTCTCTCTCTCTTTAGAAAGTTAAAGCTCCCAGACCCTCAGTCTTTAACCCATAACAGTCACGTTGTGGTGGATTAACTCAGATGGTAACTAAGGTTGTGTTTGGTTGTTGATACAAGACATAAATATAGAGATATGGAGACAGAGACATAAAGAAAACCTTGTTTTCTTTTAAGTGATAGTACACAAGACTAAATTTATTGGTGGCAATGGTGGTGGTGAGTGTAACATCCCATTTTTCAGTAAGAAGAATTTTGCCTAATTAATAAATCACGAGCCAGTTATTTTGATTGAAAATTTCTAAAAAAATTATTTTCTAAAAATATTAGTCAAAGTGACGGCCTCGTAATCCAGAGAAATTTCGCGAGAATCACGTCGATTCTCGGTCGTCGTCAGAATTTAATGGGTATGGAATGCACTCGTAAAATAAATTTGATAAACCTAAAAAAATGTGAGTGCCTTAGGTAAAATAAATTCCTCATTAGAATTGTTTGAAGAATGTGATTTTATTTTTTAGTCATTTTTGTACCAATTTTCGGTCGTTACCAGAAATTTAAGCGCGCACTGGCAGTACCCGTAAACATGCACTTTTTACCGGGAAAATTTTGGAATATCCTATATAACTCCCAAATCCTTATTTTTAGTGTTTGGTTGATGTTAAATTATGTTTAGATAATTTTTAGATCGATCGTTAATTTTTCGCACGCGCGACCATGAGCGTAACCAGACAGTTAACGATCAAACACGAGCGAACACACACAGTCCGGGAGCAAGAAATTCTCCCCTAAAACCATGCTGCACCCTCTTCAGATTTGGGAGCAAAATTCTCCCCCAAATACTACCAAAAAACACACTTAAACAACATGCATTGGCTTGTTCAAAAGTAGCATGATTACGCCTATTTTTCCTTAACACTTTTTAATAAAAATTTGCCCCAAAAACCCTCCCTTAGGCTGTGCATACTGCAGCTGCAGCCATGCCCCCCACCATCATGAGATTTCTTATTCATTTGGCCAAACAAGAGACATGCATTGGCTAAGGCATGAAGGTAACATAATTACACATCATTACACTAAGTAAATTAAATCCAAATTTAGCCAAAATTCCCCTTGCATGACCAAACCCCAATCTGCCTTCTCTCATCCATTTTTCACTCTTCTCCTAGATCCCATTTCCTCTCTAAAACATCCAAGAAAGAAAGCCAAGGAGCCACCATCTTGTTCTTAACAAAATCCAAGCATTCTTCCACCATTTCTCTAACCCAAAACCGAAACCAAACCCCCTCCTCATCACTTTCCTTCATTTTTCCTATACCAAAAATCTAGAGGGAACACCATCTTGTTTTCTCTAGAACACACTAAGCCACACCACTTGCAAGCAAGGAAAGCATTAAGCTTGGAGCATCAAGGCTTCAAGGGGACCACTCAACCCTCTTCACTTCACTCACATCTCCATATTCAAAAGTGGGTAAACCTATGTTTGAATCACCTTCTTGGTAATTGGTAAGTGCTTGCATGTTGCATGCAAATGATATATGGTGATATGTGTGAAATATGAGTTTTATGTCCTGAAATGGCTTTGCATGTGTTATTTATGTTTTGAGTTGGATAAATATATTTTTTTGGTTGTTAAAAATCTGTGGGTAAAGTTATGATTTAATCATTTTCTTGGAGATCTATGCATGCTTGCATGTTGCATGCAAGAGTATATGTGACTTGATGAGCATATGTTGTGATAATTGGTAGATGATGCACGCATGTGCCATTTTGTGATTTGAGGATGATAATATATGATTTATAAATGCTGGAGTATGTGGAAAAATGTTTTTAGTGTTGTACATGGAAGAGTTTTGAGGAAAAGTGACATAGAGCAAAAAATGGGGTTTTGGGCATAAAAGGGCAAAATTGTCATTTCTGTAATTTTGGTTATTTAGACTAAAAATCTGGGTTTATTTTCATGAAAAATGGGTTCAGAGATATAAAAAACCTTGGGGTCAAGACTTGAGTCCATTGGAATGTGGATAACTAAAATTTTGAAGAAAATCGGTTTTATGGGCAAAAATGGCATTTTGATCAAAAATGGCAAATCTGTAATTTTGGGTATAAGGGTTGAAAATCTGGTTTTATAATCATTAAAAATGGGTTCAGGGCTATCAAAAACCTTGGAGCCAAGTCTTGAGTCCATTGAGTTATGGAGAAATAAAATTCCAACGGAAAATCGATTTTTGGGCAAAAAATGACATTTTGGGCTCATGGGGGCAGAATTGTAATTTCGAGTAAAGAAATTAAAAATCTGGGTTTGTTTTCATAAAAAGTGGGTTCAAAGCTATGGGAAAACTTAGGGTCAAGTCTTGAGTCCATTGGGTTATGGAGAAATAAAATTCCAAAGAAAAAATCGGTTTTTCGGGCAAAAATGACATTTTGGGCTCATGGGGGCAGAACTATAATTTTGGGTAAAGAAATTAAAAATCTGGGTTTGTTTTCATAAAAAGTGGGTTCAGAACTATGGAAAACTTTAGGGTCAAGCTTTGAATCCATCGGTTGATGGTTGATTAAAAATTCTAACGAAAAACAGGGTTTTTTGGGTAAAAGAGGGTATTTTGGCAAAAAGAGGTGAACCTTAATTGCTGAACCTTGGGCATAAAATCTGGACTCGTATGTGTGAAAATTGATCTTAGATCTATCAAAAACCTTAGGATGAGGTCTAGGACTCATCGGGTATTCGATAGTCAAAATTCCAAAGGAAAAAGAGGTTATGAGTGTCCCGGTAGTTGTTGTCGTACCTTAATGCATGTATGAGGTAAATGGTCATATATTATGTGTCATGATAATGTGTATTATTTGTATATGAATGATGTTATGCATCAAGAGGATACGGTCGTCGTCAGGATTCTTAGGACGGCCTTAGAAAATTAAAAGTTATCACCTAAACATAACAAAGACCATAATTGAACCCTAGGGAAAACAAAGTATCTTAAGAAGGCTCCGGCCATGAGGGCTCGGAGAACCTTGAAGATAAGAACATAGTTGTATAATAGGGCACCCCCCTCTCTTGGCACGTCCAAAGGACAAGCCCCTCACCAATCCCGACGGGAGGATTGGTTCATGATAAAATCAGGCCTACGCCTGCGCATATGACTACAGTCATAGACAAAGAAAAGACAAAGATGTGTCAAGAAAGTCATAATTCATGAATAAAGACAAATGAAAGAAAGAAAGGAAAGACAAAGATAAAAAGTAAGTTGTCCCCGAAGGTGCGGACAAAGCGCGTCCACTCCCGGCTGTGTCGCAAGGGCACTCCCCTCACCATTGTACAAGTCGATGGTTATCCCGATCCGCCAAATTTATATGCATTCGTGCATCTGTGGTTCGCTACCACTCGGGTATGAGCTCTGCCCATAGTAACGAGGATTCGGAAAGGAGTAGGTTGTATTCCGACGGGGGGACGGTCCCTAGGATTACAAGGGGGTACGTGGACATTTAAAGAAACAAGAAGGACGCCGCCTCTGGCGCGTAAGAGAATCCCCAATCCTCCTCATGCATACTATGAAGTGAATGATGTGAGATATGTATGTGCGGCGAAAAGTCGTTGACGATCGCCCTATAAGGTAAACGCTTGGAGTATTCTAAGTCTTATAACGACTAATTAATAGTAAGCTGATAGTGCACACTTAATGACTAGGACGAAGATTAGTATATCCCTCGTCAACTAGTAATTAGGGCTGCTCAGAATTAGCAAGAATAAAATGAGGCAGGGAATTTAGTATGCATGACACTTAGAGAACTCCTAAGCGGCCTGGATCACAAATGAGTAAATACAGAATAGATATTTCCCTAGAATTCCCACTGAGGACGCGACGTTTTCATCCCCCACTTACTTATGATTCAGGTGAGCACGATAAGTACGCCGGAGCGGAGGAGGCAACAGAGGACAACTGAAGAGCCTTGGAGAAAAGAGACTCCAGGGAGGCAGCATGACTGTGTCTCAAAACTACACGTCACGACGTGTAGGCATTTTGTATTAGTTAAATGGATTTGTGTTGCCATTAGCTTTTGATTGCAGTACTTGTAATGTTTAATTATAAGCATGCGTGCAAGTATTTTCGGACCAGTATGTACGAATTATATTTATATGAGTATGTTGTGATTAATTAGCTGGTATGCTATTAAACACTCAAGTCTCGTAGACTCTATCGTTCATTTATATATGTATATATATCTATATTGTCCTCGTTCACACGCACGGCTCATACTTTATGTTTTAAATAAAGAAATGAAAAGTTTTAAATTGATCCATATTTTGAGTAAAGAGATATATTCTAAAGTTAATATAGGACTATAAGTATTCCAACCAAGTAGATAACAACCTAGTGAAACATGGTTTACGACTTAAGCGTAAGCTAGCTAGCTAGGGTGTTTCAGTGAGTGGTTGGACTTGTTGCTTTCAAATGTCAAGGGTAAAACTGCCAATAAAAAAATGTCATAGATAAAATTGAAAAAAAAAAGTTTCATTAAAATGTTGTCTCTGTCCCTAGTAAAACAAAGGTGTGTAAATACATTATTTTTTTTATTCTGAGACACAAATTTTTGTACCTATCTCCAGAACTAAACAAAATTTTGTGTCATTATATTTATGTCATGTATTAGTATCCAAACACACCCTAATAATACTTTTTTTTTGTTTTAAATATTAACATTTTTTTTTTAAAAAAAACTACAATAATTTTAAACTTGTTTCTTTTTGGTCCAAAACCATTTCATATAAATACCTTAGTTTTATGCGCCAGCTGCCATTGTATTACCCTTTTTTTTGTTTACGTGAGTGGCCATTGTATTACCTTGTTTTCAATTTTTTTTAAAGGAGAAAAACAAATTTCATAATAAAATCTCATACCGAAAATAAATGTTTTCTTACCTTTATTAAAAGGCCTTTAAACTTTCCAAAAGTTAAATTAAATACGAAATCCAATCTAGACGCAACGCAAGTTAACACTTTTTCAAACCTAGAAAAATAACTAACTGTACTTTTCCGCCAACCTACGGTATTGAAAAACTTAGATTATAGAAAAAAAATCTTAACATAATAAGTTCATTACTTTTTCTTCAAATGCACTCACAATAAAGTTTATATATATATATATATTTTGCCAAATGTGGAATATTGACTTCATTGGTCACATGAATAACAAATACATAGAGCTTCAATGAACCAAATGCAAATAACAAAAGGGAATTTCCCAAATATATTAAAACATATATATCACCAACGTGCAAGAGGAAAACAATAACATACAACAAAACTAAGAAAACTAAAGGCACACTTTGTTTTAGTTTTCATTTCCATAATTTATTTCTTTTAGGATTTTGTGAAAAAATAGTAAAAACTATCAAATCTGGTTACATGTTTTTACTATTTTCTTCATAAAATATTGAAAACAAAAAATTCAAAAAATGAAAATTGAAACCAAACACACCCTAAAAATTCAAAACTGCATCTCTTTGACATAACTAACAAGATCAAGCGATGAAGATCCAAGGTTCCCGAAGCAAATTGTAGACGTCATTTACCTCTTGCAATATGCCACTATTAAGGAAAAAGACGAAGCATGATAGATTATAACTTCATGCCCACCTTCAATATTCCCTTGGGAGCTTAGTCTTACTCTCAATTAGTTAGAGCCAAGATCACCAAGTAGAAATCTCAATCTCCTTACCATGTTGCTTCCAAATTATTAGAATCCTACGTCATCGTCATCCCTTTCCAACGTTTTCTCGTCCATAGTCTCCTAATTCGTCACGCACAAGGAAAAACAAGCAATTTCACTGGGGGCGAGGCTTAGAAGCGGTGCAGGTGGACGTGATGTGTTAGAGAGATAAAGTGAGAGAGGATGCGGATGAGAGAAACTTGGTGAATGAATTCATTGAGTTCTGCAGGGATGTGAGCCTGCATATATACAACAGGTCCTGTAGCTTGTGGTACAAGCTAATACATAAAACAAATTGTAACTAACTTAACTGCCTATAACTAACTATAACTAACCTTTATCTATATCACTCTCTAACATGATGCAAATGGCGAACCAAAAAGACGGGAGAGACACAGTGGGGTTGGGGAAGGAATCCGGGACTGTGTGATAGGCAGTGGAGGAGTTCATGGGAAGCAACGGATGTGGAAATGAGGGGAAGGGTGGTCTAATGCAATCACGATGGTGGTGATAGTTGCAAAGATAGGGAATTATGCACAAGGTGATTGGAATGACGCACAGGAGGCAAATAGAAACCTAACTAATGGACCAAGCGATTAGAGAAGGATTGCACAAGCGACTTCCAGGTTAATCTTACATTCCACTCACAATAAAATTGATTAGACTTATAAATAAGTGATTATATCTTAAGTTAGCGGAACACATTTATCTTGTCGATATGTATAAAAATAAAGTGATAAACGTATGCCTACACAAAAAAATTTCATAAATATTTTGCTTTCTAAATAACTAATCAACTTATGTTTCTTGAATATAGTTAAGAATACATTACTTTCAATACTTATTATGGATGGTAATTAATCTCAAGGATAATATTTATATATAGGATTTTATTATAAAGTACTCTTGAGTCATTTGTTAATTTAGGAATAAATAATTCAATACCTAAAATGAATTGAAGTTTTAAAAATCCTATATTTTCGATAAATTAAAACTTTACATTATTTATTCCTTACTAAGTGTCCTATTAACAAAATCCATATTAATATTTACACTTAAATGCTCTCTCATATGCAATAGGTGAGAAAAATATGCATTTAGAAGAACACAGAAAATGAGAATACAAGAAAACAGAGAGAGAAAGGCATATTCTTTTGCTATGTTTGAATAAACAGAAAAAGAAGAGCAAACAAAATATAATTATATGTAAATGGATTTGGTTATACGTCTTTTATGATGGAAGACAATAAAATTGATGAGCCTTACAAATGAGTGATGATATATCTTGGATAAAATTTGTGGTCTCACTTTTATTGTTTCTTTTTTTAGTTTTGTTAACTAAAATCGTTAGGACATTGGTTAAGAAATTAAGAATAATAAGATTTTTGAGTTTTTACAAGTTTTAATATACTGTAGATTTAAAATTTAGACTTTTTCATAAAATATTCCACTCTTAAAACTTTAACCAACACTCTTAGAGCAATGGTTAACTTCTTTTTTTTTACATGCATTTTATATGAATGTACATAAAAATAAAGTGATAAACTTATATCCATATACAAATATGTCTTAAATAATTTACTTTGTAGATAACTTAACTAGGTCAACTTATCCGAATGTGGGGATATGGGTTTTTGAATATAGTTAGGAATACATTACTTTCATTACTTATTACGGATGGAAATTAATCTTAAGGATAATATTTATAGGATTTTAGTTATAAAAAAATATTTATATGATTTTACTATAGAAAAGTTTTGTAACATTTTTTAATTAAGCAATAAAAAATTATAAAAATTTCAATACATTGAACGAATTGAAAATTAAAAAATCCTATACTTTTCTATAAATTAAAATCCTTAATAAGTAGCATGTTAGCAAAATCTATATTTATACATCACCATTTGTACACCTAAAAATAGTCACATAACAGTCACACAACATAAAAAAAATTATAAAATAGAAAAATAAACATTATACATCATAAAAATAAATATTGTTACTGAACATTTTTGCATGTCTGTGCACATGTGAGTTTAGTATTGTTACAAAACAGATAAACAAACATTATCACATAATATTTTTTCGTGTTCATGTACACATGTGTTTAATATTACTTATTTTCTGTGTTTGACAATGTTTATTTTTTTATTTTATAGTGTTTGTTTCTTTATTTTAGTGGTTATTATGTGATCATTTTTTCGGTGTACAAATAACATTTCTTGACGCGCTTAAATGCTATCTCACATGCAATACGTGAGAATAATATATATGCAATTTGACGAATAGAGAAAACTAGAGTAAACAAAATTTGAGAGAAAAATACATATTCTTTTGGCAGAGAAAATGATGAAAAATTCATTTTTAAAATAGGCGAGTAAAAAAATGAGAATAACATAAAATAACGAGAAAATGAATTTTGGTATTCATCGTTTATGATGAAAGAAAATATATGGTAGTAATTTTGAATTCCAGCCTTTCAATTGTAATAAAAAAAATTGTATAGACAAATATGTAAATTCATAAGACAATCATTAACATTTTGATTTTTTTTGTCAGGAGCGAAAGCCAAAAATTTAATCTTAGAGGTGGCTAAGATTATTTTATTATTAGCATCACACTAAATTATAAAGTGTGTGAGAGGGTAAAATTTAACAATAATAATGATTTATGTTTTTTTTTATAAAAAATAAATTCATTCATATGAAAAATTTAACAATAATTATAAATTAATAAAGGAAATTATATCTAATATTAATAAAATACAAATAATCGTATATTTTGGTATGTAATTCCAATGAATCCATTAGGCAGAATAGTAATTTTGGTATCATATTAATAAATGAAGAGAGAGGAGGTTAATTTTAGTGTATGGTGTTGTTAAGGTCACAGGCGCGTAAAAGATCTTAAAAAGTGTATACATACCGTTGGCGTTAGTGGCAAATAGCGGTAAATCGTATAATGCAACAAGGTCAAATGTGAGTCAGTAACGCAATCCACCCCTCTCTGCCCCGTTGCATTTATAAATGAACAAGTAGAACCCATTCCATTCCATTCCATTCCATTCCGATCCGAGGCAATGGCTATTTATCTTCTTCTTGTTCACATTATTATTATTATTATTCTCTGCACACTCTGTCTCACCGCATTCACTTGTTCGTCGTCACCCATAGCCATCACCCTCCCCATTTCAATCACCAAGCACTCATCCCCAGATCTACTGCGCTCTCTCAAGCAAGCCGCCTCTGCTTCCACCTCCAGGGCCCACCACCTCAAGCACCGCCACCCCTCTTCTCCCTTATCCGTCACCACCCCGGTGTTCCCCAAGAGCTACGGAGGCTACTCCGTAGATCTCCAATTCGGAACCCCTCCCCAGAAATTACCGTTCGTGCTGGACACAGGGAGCAGCCTCGTCTGGTTCCCCTGCACCTCTCGCTACCTCTGCTCCCAATGCAACTTCCCAACCACTGACCCCTCAAACATCCCCGCCTTCATTCCCAAGGACTCTTCCACCGCCAAATTCCTCGGTTGCACCAACCCCAAATGCAGCTTGATTTTCGGCACCGACTTTCAGTGCCCTGGCTGCAACCCCGCCTCCAAGAACTGCACCCTCAATTGCCCTGCTTACGTCATCCAATACGGCTTGGGCTCAACGGCCGGTTTGCTGCTCTCTGACAATCTCCATTTTCCCACCAAAATCGTGCAAGATTTCCTCGTCGGCTGCTCCGTCCTCTCCATTCGCCAGCCCTCCGGGATCGCCGGATTCGGCCGGGGAAAGGAGTCGCTGCCGTCGCAGATGGGTCTCAAGAGATTCTCCTACTGCCTCGTCTCTCACAGGTTCGACGACTCGCCGGAGAGCAGCGACCTCGTCCTCCAGATCGGCTCCTCCGGCGGAGCCAAGACCCCCGGCGTCAGCTACACGCCGTTCCGCCCGAACCCGGCGGCCAACAACTCCGCCTTCGGGGAGTACTACTACGTCCCGCTCCGGAAGATCCTGGTCGGCGGCGTGAACGTGAAGGTCCCGTACCACGGGCTGCTGGAGCCGGATTCCGACGGCAATGGCGGCACCATCGCAGACTCAGGGACAACGTTTACCTTCATGGAGAAGGCGGCGTTCGAGCCCGTGGCGAAGGAGTTCGAGAAGCAGATGGCGAATTTCTCGAGGGCCAAAGAGATCGAAGCGCAATCTGGGTTGAGCCCCTGCTTCGATTTCGCCGGCCGCAAAACGGTGCCGCTGCCGGAGCTCACTCTTCAGTTCAAAGGCGGCGCCAAGATGGCGCTGCCCGTAGCGGACTACTTCTCCCTGTTGGGGGATGCTGACGTGGCGTGCCTGACGATTGTCACCAACGACGGCGCCGTCATCCCGGAGAGGTCAGCGGGGCCGGCGATCATCTTGGGGAACTACCAGCAGCAGAATTTCTACGTTGAGTATGATTTGGAAAACCAGAGGTTCGGGTTTAAACTACAGACTTGCCGGAGGAGTGGTTAGTTACTCTAGTTTAGTGGGTGGCACAAAGAATGTGCGGCGGAGACGGTGGCGGCGTTTAGTCTTATTTCTTGTTTTTTTTTCTTCTTTTTCTTATTTAATTTATTTATTGAAAATTGTAGGCCGAACTCCTTGATTTTTTTAATTGCTAGAAAATTACAAAAATATGGCATTATTGCAGGAACAGATTATGGATGTTCAGAAGAATTTTAAATAAGTAAAATGAAAAATGTATGATTAGTTCGTAATAATTAAAGGAGATTAACTGCTGGCCTATACTTGTTTTCATGTTTTGATATTTTTTTTCTTTGGCTGTATATGATGTTATGATGTGATTCCTGGAGTGCTTTATTTATTTATTTATTTATTTATTTATTAAATTTGTCTGTAAAAGCATGCGACGGATGAATATGTTCTGATATATCTCTTTATCGCGTTTTTTTCCCTTCCTTTCTTTGTGCGTTGTGCTAATAAAAGAGAGCCTCCTTCCCTTCCATGTGGGGATCCAATTCCTTTTCACGTTCTTTAGGAAAGTACTCCTTTTTATTGATGGAAAAGACTGAGGTAAAGGCGTTGAGTTATTTATTCAATCTATGTTCCGTTGTCCAATGATGTTGCATTATATGCGTTTCTTGTTTGTCCTCTAGCACTTCTACTACCATTTTGGTTTGTGTATGCATGTATGTCTATGCGATACCATAGTGTTTTGTGGATGATCATCGCCGACAGTGTAAAAGTTTTATCCAGGCCCCAATTTGCGATAGTGTTACGCACGGTAAAGTGTTTCTCTTCCCTCTCACCTTATATTTTAGCAAGTAAATTCATGATTGCTCGTAGTGAAAATATATTGTAATTCAATATATTCGATCTGATGAGTTGGGAGGGAGCTGAGTAATGAAAATATCAATGGATAACACTTATTATCTTTCAAAATTCTTAGATGGTGACATGAATAATACATTATATTTGAACACACATATAATAAAAATAAATTTATCACTTTATTGTGTAATTTTCACTAAGTGCTTTTAAGTTTTTTATAATAAATTTATATTTAATGTATCTTGTATTTAAATATAATGTGTGGCAAAGGAATTTCTGTCATCTTACCTGGTAGATGCTTGGGACAAACATTGACCAGAATGGGATGGGGGCAAAAGATAAAAACTCTGACCATCTTTGTCGTAGTGCATTGCTATAGGGATGCAATAAATAATAAGTAATAAATACCTTGAGGCAATAAGTAAATTAAAAACCAGGACCACTGAAAGGAGGGCAATTTCCTTTCTTTGCCGTAGCAACGCTACTTGTCATTTTGGGCCGTGAAAAAGAGACCACTACCGTTGCCATAACTTTTGTTTCGGCTACAAATAGCACATAGCATTCAGCATTTTTAACAGTCGTAATTTTAATTTGTTTTGTTTTAATTTCGCTGCTAGTTAAGTTGGGCCCCATCCAATCCATCGCGTTACGGGTGAGATGTCATCATTTAACTCTGAACTTTTTGCCTCTTGCCAAAAGGCGAGAAAGATGCTTGAAATTTCGTTACACCTATTTAATTAACTTGCTTTCAATTTCAAGTTTAAAACGACAACAGAACATGACTTTCACACAGGGAGGATCCAATTTTTGGTGGAGGAAAGTGAGGTAGTTGGTCACCAAGGTTGGAACTCCACGTGACTGACGATGACATAGAAGGGGTTGGAACCCCACCCGTTGCCTAGTGCTAAGAAAAAGTGTTGTGAACTGAATGGGGTTGTAGGTGGGTTCTTCTCTTTTTCCTCAGTTCAATTATTAAGTACTCAATTGCGTGGCTTGAATCGGTCTATGCGTTGTTCAGCCCATGAATCCGTTTCCTTTCGATTTCCTAGTAATTAACAATGTGTGTGTTTTCTATAAGCAAATGTAGATTATAAGCATCATTGACGCGTTGAGTAAATTGTTCAAAGTCCATTATTTTAATAACAATAGCACGACTGGTTATGGAATAGTTGACTTGCCATTGAGTCATTGACCGAGTTGGCTCGTTCACAAATCTCAACAATGCAAATAAAAATTGAAGATAAATTAAATTCATCTAAGGGACACACATGCACTGTACTAATTCTATTGAATGGGGAGCGGTTGATTATTGAATGATTGAGATATTTTAATAGCCAGATGTTGATGATCCATATAAATTAATCACCACCATATGTACAATTTTGGCTTTAATTAACTTGTAATACACCAATTTGATTCTATGATTGGAAAAGTATCGAAACCCAATATTGATTTTCGTACAGACAAATAGGGAAATTGAGCATGTTAGCGTCGGAAATTAAGGGGACGAGGGTTCCCTACACCATGAGTACATGCTGAACAAAAGATGTGTGAACTGTGAACCATTTTTATTTTTAATTTTCCAATGTCTGCAGTTGCACATGGCTTACTAGTAGTTGAAACTTCATAATCCTGTCTTACAGCTACAGCACCTACGAGCTTCAGAATAAAACGCCGTGGAATGTGGATTGAATGCATCAACTGTGTTGTTGCAGTACGATTGTAACAAAACAATAAACTAACCGTGAATCTCGTGGAGCTAGAAGAAATGATGAATATGGAGTAGTTTCTACTTTGTAATAATGTCAATTCGACAAAGAAAAACTAAAAATACGAAAAACAGATCGGATGGTCAGAACTCAGAAGCAGTAAAGAGTCGGCTTCCTCGGATTGAAAGAGGAAGGTCAAATGAAAGAGACGAAAAAAATAAGATGCTTTGGTTGTGCCATGTGATGAAAGAATGTGTGTGCCTTTTGGATCTATAATTAAAAGAAAAAGGTTAAGCAAGAAGAGAAGGAGATTTAAATAAATGAATTAGAGCTCTCTTACATATACACTCCAAATTTATATACTATGCATACACCTGTATTAATATACGGTGGCCCCACATAATAACTATCAACTCCATTCTTACTCACTCGTGCGTCACATATACGTGTAACCTTCCCGCTTCCACTTTCTTGTCTCGAAAATAAGAATTGAAAACACAACCTGTTTCATTTTCTCTCTTCACTCTCGTCACTTTCTTCGTTCTCTCTTCACTCTCATCATCTCTCGTCGCTCTCTTCACTCTCGTCTCTTTTCTGCAAACTCATCATGCTCTCTACACAAATATGTACCAAACGCAATCAAATATCCCACAAGAAAACAAATACTGGTGAGTACATCAAAACTGAGTTCACTGTTTAGGATTTTGTTCGTCGATTTTGCTTTCCGTCTAACTTTATAATTTGGTGGTGTATGTAAGGGTGTATGGGTTTAGGGTATACACAAAGCATTGTGTAAAGATTGTGAACTTATTTATGTTTGAGTAAAATGACAGTGTTGTACATAAGTACGTAATGTTTGTGCACACAGCCATATAAAGTTTGTGCACTAAGCCATATAAAGTTTGTGCAAATCAATCAGATATCATATTCTACAATATTACTGTACTATACATTAAGTAATATGCATATATGTAAAGTTTATGCATTAGAATGTATAAAAATATGATTAAAAGCTTTTGAATTAAATTCGTGATGTTAATTGTTCATTGCTGTAGAAATGGCTCCTCCACGATCACTCAAAGGGACATCTGTTGCTAAGGACGCCTACAACAATGCTTCACACAATCCAGCACAGGTGCAAAGCTTGTGCACACTGTCATATAAAGTTTGTGTATTTGTGTCTATAATGTTTGTGCACTTAAATTTTATGTTGTAATGTATGTCACTAACACACTTTCTTGCCTAAACAAGGTCCTATACTTCCACAAGGACAAGTTTGGCCTGTTCGACCTACTCAATGATATTATCGAGGGAAAAGTGATTCAGCTGAGAATGAAAAAGGTCGAAGAGAACTAGGGTGAAGAGACGCGCCCACCTAATGAAATTATGGAAGAAGCACATGCTGAAGTTAATGTAACCTGATATAATGCTGAGATGGATCTCATGGAATAAAAAGAAAGATTCATCTGAATCTACCTTCTGACTTAGTTTCTCCTGCTCAATTAACATCACAGTTCTGAAATATGTGCAAAGATATGTTGCTGACATCAATGCTGTCAACACATAATTGTTTGCGGGAAAAACTTGTTCGGATGCCAAATGAGCCTGCAAGGGTAGTCCCAGCTGAGGAGTCATCCGGCTCAGATGTCAAAGAGGTGTCGAGGCCAGGCGAAGCTGCCTCCCTGGCAGTGACGAAGGGGAAGTCTCCAATTAAGTCTGTACACGGACGTCAACATGTTGAAAGCTTTTCTATTTCTTTTTGTTTTTCCTATCTACCGTTTCACTTTCAAATCCCAGCAATGATTCAATTGCAGTATAGTGGAAGGGTTGTCATCCTCAGGAAATTGGTAATACACAGTCGTTCTTTAAATATTGTTACATAAGAAATATAGAGGTGAGTTCATCGTTTGTGATAACAAATTTATAAAAATGGGAAATTATAAAATAAGCAATAAATTGAACAAAGTTGTAAACAATAAAGAAATCTATTGGGATTTGATTCATAATACACTTTTACATATCCAATAATTCCATGCATATGATCTATCAAATTCTTGATTCCCTCGCACCAGTTCTTATCTTAAATCACCTATGTCTAGCGTGATAAGATCATTCAGTTCTCGTTGTTATTTGTTGATGTCTCGCACAATTAACAAAGCAAACCTATATAGCTACGGGTGTTAAAACGACTAATAAACCTAACTCTATGTCTAACAATCAGGAATATTAGATGATTTGATCTAGATCTAACTCAATGATGTAGTTTTCAATCACAAAATCAAGTTTCAAATCAAGCTTTAGGTAGCTAACCTAAAACAAGCATTAAGTTCAAGATCAATTCATTGCAATCATTGAATAACATAGATTCATATACAAGAAATTAAGATGGATACATTCAAGCAATAAAACTTATCAAATCCCAATAATAGGAAGGTTAGCTATCCATAGACATGGACACTTTCCAGCTTACAAGGAGAGATCAAAGAAAACAAAACGATCGGCGGGCGACAGTGGTGCGTTTCCATGCCACGGTGAGCAATGATCCTCAGAATCTCTTCCCTTTGCTCCTTGGACGAGTCCTCTTTCTCCTTGGCTCTCCTTTTCTGTTTCAAAATCGGGATCCCCCCTGATCTGAATGAGTTCATGTCCTTTTATAGAAAAACTCACGCACAGGGCATTGAGTAGACTGCAGAGGTCGCTAAGTGAGCTAGGCGGTTTAGGTTTCTTCACCTTGAAGTTACTTCATCCTTAAGTAACTCACTCAGAACAGAGGTCGCTCAATGACCCTGAGGAGGCGCTGAGCGACCAAAAACCTATTTCTTTCTTCTATTCTTCTCTCCTTGTGTCATTTTCCTCCGAACTTCATTCCTATCATCAAGATATGACATAAAACTCATAATTTAACACATATAGTATCCATTCTAAACATTTTAACAATAAGAAACCAAAATGAGCGAGTTTAGCTAAGAATTTCTCATTGATTACTCGATATAAGTGTCTATTTAGCTTCTAAAACAACCAAAATATGACACTTATCAACTCTCCCTAACTTAAGACCTTGTTTGCCCTCAAACAAAAGGTACTAGTTACCAAAAATCATATGTACAAACTTTTCCAACAGGTAGGATGTTTATGAACAATCAATTTCACATTTCATTTGCATGGGTTCATAATTTCAAATGGCACTATCATTCAAGACACGTGATGCCCACAAAAGGATAGCCATAACAGAGATAAAATGCAACATTACTATGAATGCAATAGGCAAATCATGCAATCCAATGCTTTTCAATCAAGGAAATTCTCAATCAGTCACTCAATCTGCATTGCAACCAGTTTAAGGTAAATGTTTCACTCAATATCAACCATTGAATCACAAAAAAGTCAAATTTGTTACCTGGTTCAACAATTATAACAATTGCATGGTCAATCAAGGATTACTTAAGGACTTTTTAGGGTTGTAACATGGCTGGGGTTTTAAAGAAACTTGGTTTTTCTGGATAATCAAACACTTCCTATTCAAGAGAGCAGTTATAATGAAATCCAACAATAAAGCATGTACTCTCACTTATCCTTATTACCAAATTACTCTGTAACCCTTTCTTACAGTGCAAACTCATCATTTAACCCTTTCATTTCTTGTTTCACCTCATTTTCTCAATCTTTTCTTCTTCTCCTTTCTTCTCTTTTTTTTTTCTTTTTCAGTTTATCAAGATTGAGAAAATGGTTTCAATTTCCAACATATGAATGCCAATAGCTTCCACTCCCCCCAACTTACTTTTCTGCATACAATCCAATAATGAATGCTCTCTTAACTTAGAAAGTAAGGGAAAATATTGTTTTTCTTTTCAGGTTTAGCGATTTTACACAAGAATAAATGAATTTATCATTTAAGGGTCAATTGGGGGTAAACAAAGGGATATTCCTAACAAAAGGTAGGCTATATGGCCAAGTAGTTATCAGTGCTAATGAATAAAGTGCCTTGATCCTTTCCTCTCAATTCCATGAATTATTAAAATCAGAGACTCAAACAAATCCAACTGTGTAACCGATGGTGATTCTCTTTATCTTTCAAGTGTTTAGGTCACACTCTCTCACCCGGTTCAGGTCTATTTCATTGATATCAAACATTTTCAAAGTTTTGCCAATGCTATCAAAGAGAAAATGCATTTTACAAGTTATAATACTTATAAGGGCACCCACAATCAATCTATCCTGGATTCATGTCTTTTTCCACTATGTCCCACTTAATTTATGCAAATTCTTGATTGTTCATCTCTCTTACTTGTACAAAAGTTAAACCCGTACCTTGCAATTAAATTTAGGAAAAAATTGACAAACAAAACATACTTAACTATTATATTTGCAACGAAAGTAAATAAAGTAATGAAACATTAAAATACTGAAATATTAAAACTGTACGTAAAATAACGAAATTGAAATACCAATTAAAATTCAAAAACTATAAATGGTTCACTATTATTTTTGTGTGATGATTTGTGTCCTTTATCTTCAATCTTCATCATCCTCCATGTAGTCATCCTCCTCGTCGGACTCCTCTTCTTCTTCCTCTACATCATCTTCGGCTTCTATTGTGGCTGCTCCTTGTCTGCTAGACAAGGGATGCCCATCTCCTCGCCTGCTGGAGGGTGGCCTCTCCCGCACGCCTGGAATTGGTCTGTCCTCTAGCCAAGCGTTTCTCCTCATATATCTGTCTGGGGGAAGTCCCACAAATCCGGTTGTGACCTAAAGATGCTATAAAAGTTGTTGTAGAAGCCAGTAATTGCTGAGTAGCAAGCAATCTGATGCTGGTGTTGGTAGCCCAATTCTCTTTCAATTTGCTGCTGACGTGGCTACCAGTGTAAGGACAACCACGTCAACTATGTCCCGCTGAAGGATAGACCACAGGAGTCTGCACTTGTACATTGGTAGATCGGAGACGTGTGGATATAACAACATGAAAACCATTAGAGAGATCAAGATATGATAATATTGCACAATATCCAGTGAACATGAGAATTGAACATATTACATCCAAGATCACGATTGCAATTTGAAACCATTAGATTGCATTGGCAGCAAAAGTAACATTTGAAATAACAACATTGCCTATTCAAACGAACTTGCAATAATTCCAATGCAACATAATCATGACCTATTACTCATTGTCATTACACATTCAAGAATTTCCAATAAATCTCTAAAAGTGCAAACCTAATGGCATATTGAGCAATTGTCCATTTCTTGAATTCAAGCATTCATCCATTACCAATCTTCAATCATCAATCATCAAGTAAAATGAATATGCACGGCAAATTCAAGCAATGTCAATTCAATAGCAATGTTAAACAAACCATAGCAATGTCAAATACATAACATTAGCATGTTCAATTCAAATTCATATGCAATTAAGTCACATAGTCCAATCGAATCACATAATCTCATCACATCATCATAATATAGTCAATTGTCATCACATATCAAAATGTGACACTTATATCAGCACAACAGAGCTCCTTGGGGAAAGGGGATAAAAGATTCGGAAGCATTAGGGGGGTAGGGGTGACATGTAATAATTTTGTCCCTAATTATTTTTCAAAGAATGTTGTTGTGTATATATTCTGTACATAAATACTAATCAACCCAATTGATTTTAAATGTTCTAAAAGTTATAGCTTCTGTTACATCAATCATGTGTTCATTTCATTAAACGATCTAAGATCTAATATGTAAGTTCATTTCAATAAAGGTTTAAAGGTTTATAGGTTTAATTATTCACAAATATACCTCTAGGTGTTGAGATTGTGAATAAAGTTTGTGCATAATGTCCTATAAAGATTGTGAACTTAATCATGTTAAGTAAAATCACAGTGTTGTACACAAGAACATAATGTTTGTGCACATTGTCATATAAAGTTACTGCACGATGTCATATAATATTTGTGTACTCCAATTAGATATTGCATTATGCAAAAATACTTAACTATACATTAGGTAATATGCATATATGTAAAGTTTATACATTAGAATGTATAAAAGTGTGTGTATACATGTATGTGAACCAATTGTTATAAAGTTTGTCCATTAAAAATGTATAAATATTGTGAACTTATTTATGTTTGAGTAAAATCACAGTCTTGTACACAAGTACGTAATGTTTGTGCAATAAGTCATATAAAGTTTGTGCACTCCAATCAAATATCATATTCTGCAATATTACTTTACACTCCATAATAACTTACTTCGTAAACACAAAATGAAAATGATTCATTTCAAAAATGCTTCTGCTTCTGTATGCGGATTCTACAATTCAGAATAAATTGTTTGAAAGATTCGTGTGTGATCTCGTTGAGAAAATCACGACGGAGTGCGTTTTGGTTTGTGATATGGTTGAGAAAATCGCGTCTGGAGTCGAGTGGTATTGTAAATGAGGAAGGTCTACCGTAGCCCGTATAACTGTCATTAATTATGTATAATTTGGTGGTGTATGTATGTGTGTATGGGTTTAGGGTGTACACAAAGCATTTTCAAATGAATTAAGCGAGAAATAAGTAATAGATTGATATTACATCGTAACAAAAAATTTATAATACGTTTGAGTTTTCTTAAATATATACTTTTGACTTAATAAACACGTTCAAAGGGTTGTGTCAGCAAACACGCGCCAACAACTTGTTGGGTAGGGTTTAGGGTTTAGGAAAACCTAACATTGAAAAAGATCTAAATTAATAGGTTAAGTAAGACACAAAACTTTCGTAAACATATACTATTCACTTCATATAAACTTTATTAATATATAGACAATTTTCCTCTTTTGCCCTTATCATACAAACTATTTACGAAAGTACCCCTGTTTTGAAATATATTACGGGAGTACCACTGTTTTGAAAACATATTACAGGAGTACCACTGTTTTGAAAAAGTTTTTATACTTTTGCATTGTGCAAAGCATGGTATGTTTCAAAACAGTGGTACTTAAGTAAATAGTTTAGCCAAAACTGTGGTACTCCTGTAATATGTTTCAAAACAGGGGTATTTTCGTAAATAGTTTGTATGGCAGGGGCAAAAGAGTAAAATTGTCATTAATATAAGATAGAACTATTGTATTCACACTTGAAACACAACATAGATTAAATGTGTTTCATGAGCAATTTTGTCATGCTTGTGTGACTGCAATGGTTGAGCACTAGCTACAGTCTCTCCCCAACCCAAAAGACGGTGCTTTCCCATCACATTACTGCGCCAAGGGTTCCCATCATTCTCAAATTACTCATATTTTAGTCACAAGTAGTTAGAGAAAATTATTATGTACTATTTCGTTATTTAAAGTTTAAACATGTGTTGCTGTTGAAGCTTACAGCTCCAGTAAGCTTTGTTTAGATAAGATCGACATAATTAGCAGTGTTATTGATGTCACAGTCTATCAATTTATAATAACTCCAGTTTCAAACTAGTACTCTGACTAAACGGATAACGTGATGTATCTTTTCATTTTAGATACTTGTTGTGAGAGAGTAAACTGACTTGAATTTTATCTTATGATTATTATTGCTATATGCATTTGCTTGAGTAAGTCTGAAGAGATAAGATAACTGACAAACACCAAAACACACTATAGATACAGAACAAACCAGGCTATTCTTGAATCTGATGAAATTCATGTTTCTTAATTCTTTAAACCTACATATTTTTGCAGAATCTGGAATACTTTGCATTTTCAATTTTCAAATTCTGAAATTACTGATACATAGCCAATACCAATAGTAAGTGGAATGAAAGAAAAACTGCTTCTCATGGAGAAACAAAGGTTATGCAATTGAAGCAGTTATAACTGTCCATTGCTCCGTTGATGGGGCTAATTAACTGTCAGTCACATCCTGCCTTAACTTTTTGCTGGTCAGACCTTATCTAAACCAGGACTAAAAAACTGTTAACATATAGCACTTGAAGTTTGCTGCATCAAACACTTTTTTTTAAAGGAAAAAAAAAATCAAATTGTACAAGAGTAAGAGGATTTGATTCACAGTTTAATACAAGCAATAGCAGACCACCTGAACATACATGTGGTGATCACAGACTCACAGGTAAAAAAAGGATGGGCCTTGGTCTCACCATTTATTCTGCTAACCACCCTCCTAACGAATCAAAGGCCCTTTCCAAGGCCCAATTCATATAAGTATATTTTGGGCATAAGGTTTAGGGTTTTGTAAAAAGAAAATAATAGTATAGGCAGTTACATGTTTTGGGCATATATGCCCAGTTCCTATAGCTCTATGGGTAGGTTTTAATTATGAGCTAGATTCTCAGAGAATGTCATTTTTTTCTTTTTGGTCTGAACAGAATGTCATCTTAGTTATTCAGATATGAAAGTACTAAACAAAAATTAAAAAACTTCTATTATCTTAACTAGCTAGCAAGGGGTTGCATGCACTAAGTGCATGCCAAATAAAAATTGGAAATTGATATAAAAAATTGTCTAAATTGTAGATTACGTAAGAATAAAAGAGAAACAAAAAGGATGCTAAAACAACAGTTATGCTTGAATATCCTATTTATTATATTAAAGAGAAAAAATGAAAGTTGGCGATGTGTAGCATAGGCAAAGGAAAGCGTAGTGTTGAACGCAGTTATCCCTGCTGGGAGACTCACCCGCCATAGCCAGGTACGCGACCCGGGTCGGCCCGGATTAGTCAAGATTAAGTTTTGGATACCGGGTAGGCAACCTAAAAAAAAAAAGGAAAGCGTAGTGATGAGTAGCAGTTAGAGTAGTGGTGGGTAGTTAGCAATATAAATTTACGTGTTAAACTAAGTAATAGATAATGTAAAATTAATTCTTGTTAAAGGCAAAAATAGGATGTTAATTTGGATGGACACCAAATTGTAGTTATTTTGGTGAATCCATTTGATAATATGCGTAGATAACTCACATTGTTTAGTACGATGTTCTTTTAAGTATGGACGATAATATAAAATTATTCTAAACTAATAGTACATTCTCATCTTAACTCTATTTACTGGAACTAGAATTAAATGCATCTAGTGTATCCTCTGTATTTAGAGTAAGCTTCAATTGCCATTATACAATAGCTGAAGTGAGGAAAAAAGGGCTCTACTTTTCGGGACACAAAAGCATCCTCAAGACTTCTAAATTTCCAATTACATCTACATCATCTTCTGTAGCACAAAATGGGAGTGCAGTATGGCTGTCAAATGGGCTGGCCCGGCCCATTTATGGCCCGCAGACCTAAACGAGCCGGGCTAAAAATATGTCTATTTTTAGGGTTCGACTTGTTTATGGTCGGGCAGCGGGCCTAAACGGGGTCGGCCTACCAGCCCATTTATTTTTAAAAAAAATTAAAAATTTAAAAAAAAATTTTAAAAAATTTTTAAAAAAATTCACGGGCTCACGAGTCGGTCCGTGGGTCTAACGGGCCGGACTAATTTTTTTCAAATTTTTGCGAGACTATTTTTTGCATGTAAAGTCCGTCCATTTAACCGGGTAAACGGGTCGGACTCATTTTGACAGCCCTAGAGTGCAGTAAGACTGTCAAGTTTTTGTGTAGTGAGTGAAAGCCTAAAACTAAAACGCTTAGATTTGCTTTCCTATGCGGTTTTTTTACTTTTATATTGGTTTTCAAATGTTAATTTTTCATAATATGAGCAGTGTAATAAAATTACGGACGTATGATTTTTGGGGCTGAAATCACCACTATTTTTGGGACTGAAATCGCTATAGGGAGTGGCAATTTCAGCCCCTTGAATTTTTTTTAAAAGAAAGGGGCTGAAATCGCCACTTCCTATGGCGATTTCATACTTCAATTTTTTTTAAAAGGGCTGAAATCGCCACCCCTTATGACGATTTTAAATCCCAAATTTTTTTTTCTTTTTAAAAACCTAAAATCGTCACATGTAATGACGATTTCAGTCGTCTTCTCCATACATTTGTAATTTTTTATCTTCAATCATATTTTCTGATTCTACATATATCAAAATCATGAATATGTTAATACCGCTTCCTCTGCCGTTGCAAGCAGAGTAATCATTTTATTCCTAATGATGCTGGCCTTATATTTAAGTTTTGAATGGAAGACAAAGTTTTATTAAGTGCACTTGAGTTATTAAGATTAAAATAATGAGAAACTTTTGGCAAAAGGAGTGACTGTGTATGGTACGTAATTCCCATCACCTTTACATAAACAAGGCTGTCGTGTCAAAATTAGAGCAACTTTTTCCCCTCCCATTCTTAGCCTTTAAAATGTAAAAGTTGTCCTCCCTTCCCAATACCAGTAACTAAGATAAATTATTGGACCAATTATAGAGAATCGTGTTAGATATATTTTATACTCAATAAAAAATAATATTTTAACCACTTACTTATAATTGAAATGTTATTCAGTGTAAGATATATCTGACACCATACTTGAGGATTGCATAATAATGTTCAGTGAGATATATCTTGAGTTTGGTTTTCCCTCTTCTGCATATTGCTTTCAGCCACATGGCCACGTAGAGGCCAAAGATGCTCATTTTGAAGGCTCAAAAGCATAAAATGAGCGTCCCTTTTGAGTAGATAATGCCATATTTTGCTTTTAATATTGCTTTATGATATGGCACTTTACTTTAGGCAAAAGCTGAGAGGATATACATATACATATACATATACATATATTAATTAATGTTGGAGCTCTAATGAAATTAATGTGTTATGCAGGGAATTAAAATCAATCAAAGATGGGGCTTGAGCTAGTCGTCCTAGTAGCTTTCACTTTGGCCACAAATCTCATGTTGTTAAGCTAATAAAGGTTTGGCGATCAACAATTGGGATGACTTTTCGTGAACAGATATATATCTTTTATATATTATTTTTATTAAAAAAAACAAAAAAAGTTAACCGTTATTGGTGGGGGAGAGAGAAGTTGATGGGTTAGGACTTAGGAGGACATAGGAGTGTGGTTTAAGTAAGTCTATATATTCCACTTTCTAGTTTCAAACACTCCTTTTCTAGCTAGCATAGCAGAGTGCTTTGTGTTCAAAACAATTTGATGCTCTTTGTTAAGTCTTTTTATGCTAACAAAAGATACAAGAGACTTTTTGACTGGATGCCCAGCAGGGGTACCTAGCTAGCTATTTATGGTTAGTGCTCACTGCTCATCACTCACCCTCACCCACAAGCCAGAATCCTCAAGGGTACTATAGACAATTGCTAGATTTGGATTGCTTATTGGTTGTTAAGTGTTGACGGATTAATTAATTTTGGATCCTAATTATAATATAAAGCAAACACACAAATTAAAAACAAATGCTTTATTGAAGAGATGCAACTCTTTAAAGAGTTTTCATGAAGAGATACAACTCTTTACACACATGACTTCTCATAAAATTTGAAAATCTATTTCAGACTAATTACTCGTAATGCAAATATTGATGAGGCATAGAAGCATGGAACAAATTAAATACCAAAAAGATAACAAGGCTAGTTAAAAAAAAGGCCAATATATATATATGTGTGTGTGTGTGTGTGTGTGTGTGGGTGTGTGTCAAATGTTCGTATGTAGAAATACATATACCTTCTGGGTTCCCCATAAAGGAAGACATGATCCCATGGCTATTTGACGGGGATTTTGTACTGTTTATGTCATCAAGTGCTCATCAGCTGGTTATCTATCATATGATCACTCACTTTCTTCTATGATTGTTAGATCATTCTTCCCTTTTTCCTTGGCATGTTTTTGTTAACTGCTTTCTCTCAAGATATGTCATATAGCGACTGAAATTACAGTAATTGACAGATGCACACAACATTAATGATACGTCATGGGCGATGAGTCGTCAATATTGTTTATAACAAGTAAAAGGGGCCCCTAGATAGATAGGAATACTATCTGTGTTGGGAAATATGGGCTTGATATATATGTGATTTCTTTATGTAGTTTCTTTCTATGCTGCCTTTATCGTGAACACCTAGACAGATGGAACAGGAGCACTGGGTGGGTGGGTACTAATGTGCCTTCTCTGCTTTCTATGCAAAGCCAATGTTTGATGACTTGAAAATTTTAACGGACACAACTATCTAAGAT
This sequence comes from Nissolia schottii, assembly GCA_003254905.1. NCBI lineage: Eukaryota > Viridiplantae > Streptophyta > Magnoliopsida > Fabales > Fabaceae > Nissolia > Nissolia schottii. The sequence continues at coordinate 810,875 of QANU01111459.1, forward strand.
AATTACAAACTATACACTAACACCACACTCACTGAAGTGGAACCCCTCTTCAGGAATTAAAATGTAATTGGCCGTTGCTCAAGTCACCATTTTTCGTCCTAGGTACCGTGGAATCAGAATTGCTGAAATCTTAATTACTTATGAACTAGTGATATTGTTTGAACACATTGTGGGTGTTCTACATCTTTATATCAAATTGTGAAGGTAGATTGTGTGGTATGCGTTTCGTTATCCAAATCATTTACAATTTACAATTAAAGGGCCACTTAATTCACAAGTTTCTTTTTTTTATTCAATAGTTAAAATGGCATGCCATTTAAATCACTCCCAACGGGCAAGAATTACAATTGACCAACCCAAGTCACCTAAGCTACCCCATCCCCTCTTCAGAGAGACTCCACAAAGATGGGTAAATAAGAAAAAAAAACCTCACTAAATATCTCTTCAAAAGAAACCCAATGCACAAGTCTCGTTACATGATAGGATTTAAGAATGATAAATATAAGCAACTTTATTCTCATAAGTAAAAAAAACTATTTTTAGAGATTAAACTGATAATTTTATTATCATGTCAATATTCACCCTAAATTCTAAGAATATTATTAAAATTATTCATACCTATCCCAACTACTTTTAAAAGATATTATAGGATTGATTATCAATATAAAACACTTAAGAACAATGTTATTTATATTACTCTTATAGATATCATTTAAACATCAGTTAAAAATGATTCTAAACATTTTTTTTTGGGATAAAAGGTTCCCTATTTTTTTTTTTCAATTGACACCTAATAATACTCTTTAAAGTATCTCTCCAAATAACAATAATATTTCCAAATGTTTTGAACGATAAATGTGGTCTCTAGCTGTAACCATTTTATTCTTTGGAATGAACATGAATTATTAGGGTCGAAAAAAGGTTTTAACTTTTTGAACTAAATGGAGGAAAGAGAGAGAATGTGGGAATGTAGTATACTGGCCGAGAAGAGAGAATGTTGGTCTTAATCCCCATGCAGAATGATGCGTTCAAAAGCGTCTAAATTAGTTCTGTATTTTTATGTTTTTTAATTCCACAAAAATTAGTAAAGAGGGATGAGACTAAAACGCTTTATTCCATGTCTTTGCACCCGGAAGAAAATCTTACACAGTTCCCGATTCCTTCACCCACATCCTCTTTTCAGGTCCTCGTTTTTTTTTAATGACGGTCTCATGCACAGAAATGATAAAAAATATTATTTAGATCACTAAAATTATGTGATATTTTTTATTTATAATATATTATAAAATTCACTAAATATATATGATAAGTTTTATGATGTTTTATCAATATTTACACGTTTATATTTATAATGATACAAATAACAGTGTTGAAAGGTGTTTCTTCTTTCTACTTAGAAACATTTTTGCATAGAAGGAGCCTCGTCCTTTTCCGTTATTTCTGCTTTAATTATAAGGCTGTGTTGATTCACTTCCACTTCTAATATTGGATTGCACTAGTATATATATTACAACTTTATTATTTAAACATATAAAAAAATGTAAATATTTTGCCATTATTTTCACAGTTCACTTTTTACTAAGTGAATGCATGATATATATATATATATATATA